>JASPKZ010008632.1:0-83046 GCA_030220185.1 Diploptera punctata | reverse complement strand
CCAAGAGGGTCCCCGAAGGGGGTCCCCAAAGGGGTCCCCCAAGGGTTCCCCCAAGGGGTGTCCCCCAAGGGGCCCCCTAAGGGTCCCCCAAGGGGATCCACCAAGGGGATCTACCCAAGGGGGTCCCCCAAGGGGGTCCCCCAAGGGGTCCCCCAAGGGTCCCCCAAGGGGGTCCCCCCAAGGGTCCCCCAAGGGGGTCCCCCACGGGGTGTCCCCCCAAGGGTCCCCCAAGGGGTCCCCCTAGGGTCCCCCAAGGGGGGTCCCCCAAGGGGGTCCACCAAGGGGGTCCCCCAAGGGTCTCCACCAAGGGGGTCCCCAAGGGGTTCCCAACAGGGATTCCCCCCAAGGGGTCCCCCCAAGGGGATCCCCCAGCAGGGTCACCCAAGGGTCCCCCAAGGGTCTCCCACAAGGGTCCCCCCAAGGGTCCCCGATAGGGGTTCCCCCAAGGGTCCCCCAAGGGTATCCCCCAAGGGTCCCCCAAGGTGGTCCCCCAAGGGGGTCCCCAAGGGTCCCCCCAAGGGTCCCCCCAAGCCGAGGGTCCCCCAAGTGGTCCCCCAAGGGGGTCGCCAAGGTGCTCCCCAAGGGGTCCCAAGGGGGTCGCCCAAGGGGGTCCCAAGGGGGTCCCCCAAGGGGATCCGCCAAGGGGTCCCCCAAGAGGGTCCCCCAAGGGGTCCCCCAAGGGGATCCTCCCAAGGGTTCCCCCAAGGGGATCCCCAAGGGGATTCCCCCAAGGGGGTCCCCCAAGGGGATCCCCCAAGTGTCCCCCAAGGGTCCCTCAAGGGGGTCCCCCAAGGGTCCCCCAAGGGGTTCCCCCCAAGGTCCCCCAAGGGGGTCCCCCAAGGGTCTTCCATGGGGGTCCCCCAAGGGGTCCCACAAGGGGGTCCCTACGAAGGGGCCCCCAATGGGTCCCTCCAAGGGTGTCCCCCAAGGGTCCCCCAAGGGGATCCCCCAAGGGGTCCCCCAAGAGGGTTCCCCCAAGGGGTCCCCACAAGTTTCCCCCAAGGGGATCCCCCAAGGGTCCCCCAAGGGGATCCCCCAAGGGTTCCCCAAGGGTCCCCCAAGGGTCCCCCAAGGGTACCCCAAGGTATCCCCAAGGGTTCCCCCAAGGGTCCCCCAAGGGGATCCCCCAAGGGTCCCCCAAGGGTCCCCCAAGGGGATCCCCAAGGTGTCCCCCAATGGGTCCCTCAAGGGGTCCCCCAAGGGTCCCCAAAGGGGGTTCCCCCCCAATGGGTCCCCCAAGGGGGTCCCCCAAGGGGGTCCTCCATGGGGATCCCCCAAGGGGGTCCCACAAGGGGCGGTCCCTCCGAAGGGGCCCCCAAGGGTCCCCAAGGGTGTCCCCCAAGGGTCCCTCAAGGGTCCCCCCAAGGGGATCCCCCAAGGGTCCCCCAAGTTTCCCCCAAGGGGATCCCCCAAGGGTCCCCCAAGGGGATCCCCAAAGGGTCCCCCAAGGGGGTCCCCCAAGGGTCCCCCAAGGATCCCCCAAGGATCCCCCAAGGGTCGGCCAACGGGGTCCCCCAAGGTTCCCCCAAGTGTCCCCCAAGGGGGTCCCCCCAAGGGTCCCCCAAGGGGATCCCCAAGGGTCCCCCAAGGGGGTCCCCCAAGGGTCCCCCAAGGGGATCCCCCAAGGGTCCCCCCCAAGGGTCCCCCAAGGGGGTCCCCCAAGGGTCCCCCAAGGATCCCCCAAGGATCCCCCAAGGGGGTCCCCCCCAAGGGTCCCCCAAGGGGGTCCCCCAAGGGGTCCCCCAAGCGTCCCCAAAGGGGGTCCCCCCAAGGGTCCCCCAATGGTCCCCCAAGGTTCCCCCAAGGGTCCCACAAGGGGGTCCCCCAAGGGTCCCCAAGGGTCCCCCAAGGGGGTCCCCCAAGGGTATCCCAAAAGGTTCCCACAAGGGGGTCCCCAAAGGGTCCCCCAAGAGGGTCCCCCAAGGGGGTCCCCCAATGGTCCCCCAAGGGGGTCACAAGCGGTCCCCCAAGGGTCCCCCAAGTTTCCCACAAGGGGGTCCCCCAAGGGTCCCCCAAGGGGGTCCCCCAAGGGTCCCCAAGGGTCCCCCAAGGGGGTCCCCCAAGGGGTCCCCCAAGGTTCACACAAGGGGGTCCCCCAAGGTTCCCCCAAGAGGGTCCCCCAAGGGGGTCCCCCAATGGTCCGCCAAGGGGGTCACAAGGGGTCCCCCAAAGGTCCCCCAAGGGGGTCCCCCAAGGGTCTACCAAGGGGATCCCCCAAGGGTCCCCCAAGGGGGTCCCCGAAGGGGGTCCCAAAGGGGTCCCCAAGGGGTCCCCAAGGGTGTCCCCCAAGGGGCCCCCAAGTGTCCCCCAAGGGGATCCCCCAAGGGTCCCCCAAGGGGGTCCCCCAAGGGGATCACCCAAGGGTCCCCCAAGGGTCCCCAAGGGGATCCCCCAGGGTCCCCCAAGGGGGTCCCCCCAAGTGTCCCCCAAGGGTCCCCCAAGGGTCCCCCAAGGAGGTCCCCCAAGGTTCCACCAAGGAGGTCCCCCAAGGGGGTCCACCAAGGGGGTCCCCCAAGGTTCCCACAAGGGGCTCCCCCCCAAGGGTCCCCCAAGGGGATCCCCAAAGGTCCCCAAGGGTCCCCCAAGGGGATCCCCCAAGGGTCCCCCAAGGATCCCCCAAGGATCCCCCAAGGGTCCCCCAAGGGTCCCACAAGGGTCCCCAAGGTGATCCCCAAGATTCCACCAAGGGTCCCTCAAGGGGGTCCCCCAAGTGTCCCCCAAGGGTCCCCCAAGGGGCTCCCCAAGGGGCCCCCAAAGGTCCCCAAAGGGGGTCCCCCAAGGGGGTCCCCCAAGGGTCCCCCAAGGCTTTCCCCCAAGGGTCCCCCAAGGGTCCCCCAAGGGGGTCCCCCAAGGGTATCCCAAGGGTCCCCCAAGGGACCCCCAAGGGATTCCCCCAAGGGGGTCCCCCCAAGGATCACCCAAAGGGTCACCCAAGGTTCCCCAAGGGGGTTCCCAAGGGTCCCCCAAGGGGATCCCCCAAGGGTCCCCCAAGTGTCCCCCAAGGGTCCCCCAACGGTCCCCCAAGGGTCCCCCAAGTGTCCCTCAAGGGGGTCCCCCAAGGGTCCCCCAAGGGGATCCCCCAAGGGTCCCCCAAGGGTCCCCCAAGGGTCCCCCAAGTGTCCACCAAGGGGATCCCCCAAGGGGATCAAATTATATTCTGAACTATAGTAAATACAGTAATCTTATGGGGACCCTTGGGGGACCCTTCGGGGACACTTGGGGGACCCTTGGGGGATCCCCTTGGGGACCCTTGGGGGACCCTTGGGGGACCCCCTTGGGGGACCCTTGGGGGATCCCCTTGGGGGACCCTTGGGGGACCCTTGGGGGATCCTTGGGGGACCCTTGGGGGACCCTTGGGGTACCCTTGGGGGACCCTTGGGGGATCCTTGGGGGACCCTTGGGGGGGACCCCCTTGGGGGATCCCCTTGGGGGACCCTTGGCTGACACTTGGGGGACCCCCTTGGGGGACCCTTGAGGGATCCCCTTGGGGGACCCTTGGGGGACCCCTTGGGGGACCCCCTTGGGGGACCCTTGGGGGACCCCCTTGGGAGACCCTTCTGGGGACCCTTGGGGGACCCCCTTGGGGGACCCTTGTGGGATCCCCTTTGGGGATCCTTGGGGGGGAACCCCTTGGAGGACCCTTGGGGGACCCCCTTGGGGGACCCTTTGGGGGATCTCCTTGGGGGACCCTTGGGGTACCCTTGGGGGACCCTTGGGGAACCCCCTTGGGGGACCTTGGGGGATCCCCTTGGGGCCCTTGGGGGACCCTTGGGGGACCCCCTTGGGGGACCCTTGTTAGACCCCTTGGGGGACCCTTGGCGTGGACCCCCTTGGGGGACACCCTGGGGGACCCTTGGGGGACCCTTGGGGGACCCCTAGGGGGACCCTTGGGGGATCCCCTTGGGGGACCATTGGGGGACCTTTGGGGGACCCTTGGGGGACCCTCGTGGGACCCCCTTGGGGGACCCTTGGGGGACCCTTGGGGGACCCCCTTGGGGGACCCTTGGGGGATCCCCTTTGGGGAACATTGGGGGACCCTTGGGGGATCCTTGGGGGACTCTTGGGGGACCCCTGGGGGACCCCCTTGGGGGCCCTTGGGGATCCCCTTGGGGGAACCTTGGGTGGGACCCCCTCGGGAGACCCCCTTGGATGACCCTTTGGGGATCCTTGGGGGACCCTTGGGGGCCCCTTGGAAGACCCTTGGGGGACCACTGGGGGATCCTTGGGGTACCCTTTGGGGGTTGGGAGACCCTTGGGGACCCTTGGGGGACCCCCTTGGGGGACCCTTGCGGGACCCTTGGGGGATACCCTTGGGGGACCCTTGGGGGGACCCCCTTGGGGGATTAGGAGACCCTTGGGGACCCTTGGGGGAGCCTTGGGGGATCCCCTTTTGGGGGACCATTGGGGCCCCTTGGGTGACCCTTGGGGGACCCCCTTGGGGGACCCTTGGGGGATCCCTTTGGGGGACCCTTGGGGGACCCTTGGGGGAGCCCCTTGGGGGACCCTTGGGGGTCCGTTGGGGGACAAACTTGGGACCCCCTTGGGGGACCCCCTTGGGGAACCCTTGGGGGACACTTGGGGGACCATTGGGTGACCCCCATGGGGGACGCTTGGGGGGGACCCTTGGGGGGGGACCGCCTTGGGGGACCCCCGTGGGGGACCTTTGGGGGATCCCCTTGGGGGAACCTTAGGGCAGCCTTGGGGGACCCCCTTGGGGGACCCCCGTGGGGGACCCTTGGGGGACCCCCTTCGTGGACCCTTGGGGGACCCTTGGGGGATCCCCTTGGGGGACCCTTGGGGGACCGTTGGGGGATCCTTGGGGGATCCCCTTGGGGGACCCCCTTGGGGGAACCTTGGGGGACCCTTGGGGCCCCTTGGGGGATCCCCTTGGGGGACCCTTGGGTAATCCCCTTGGGGGACCCTTTCGGGGACCCCCTTGTGGGACCCTTGGGAGACCCTTGGGGGATCCCCTTGGGGGACCCTTGGGGGATCCCCTTCGGGGACACTTGGGGGACCCTTGGGGGACCCTTGGGTTACCCCCTTGGGGGACGCCTGGGGGACCCCCTTGGGGGACCCTTGGAAGACCCTTGGGGGATCCCCTTGGTGGACACTTGGGGGACCCTTGGGGGACCCCCTTTCGGGACCCTTGGGGACCCTTGGGGGACCCCCTTGGGGAACCTTGGGTGACCCTTCGGGATCCCCTTGGGGGACCCTTGGGGGGGACCCCCTTGGGGGAACCCCTTGGGGGTCCCTTGGGGGACCCTTGGGGGACCCCCTTGGGGGACCCTTGCGGGATCCCCTTGGGGGACCCTTGGGGGACCCTTGGGGGACCCTTGGGGGATCGCCTTGGGGGACCCTTGGGGGACCCCCTTGGGGGACCCCCTTTGGGGACCCTTGGGGGACCCTTGGGGGAACCCCTTGGGACCCCCTTGGGGGACCCTTGGGGGGACTCTTGGTGGACTCTTGGTGGATCACCTTGGGGGACAGTTGTGGGACCCTTGGAAGACCCTTGGGGGATCCTTGCGGGATCCTTGGGGGAACCTTGGGGGGGACCCCCTTGGGGGAACCATGGGGGACCCCCTTGGTGAACCCCCTTGGGGGACCCTTGGGGCCCCTTGGTGGACCCCCTTGATGGACCCTTGGGGGACCCCCTTGGGGGACCCTTGGGGGACCCTTGGTGGACACTTGGGGGGACCCCCTTGTGGGAACCTTGGGGAACCCCTTGGGGACCCCCTTGGGGGACCCTTGGGGGACCCCCTTGGGGGACCCTTGGGGTACCATTGGGGGCCCTTGGGGGACGCTTTTGGGGGACCCCCTTGGGGGACCCTTGGGGGGACCCCCGTGGGGGACCCTTGGGGGACCCTTGGGGGATCCCCTTGGGTACCCTTGCGGGACCCTAGGGGACCCTTGGGGGACCCTTGGGGGATCCCCTTGGGGACTTTTGGGGGACCCTTGGGGGACCCTTGGGGGACCCTTGGGGTAGCCCTTGGGGTACCCTTGGGGGGGACCCCTTGGGGGACCCTTGGGGGGACCCACTTGGGGGACCCTTGTGGGAACCTTGGGGGACCCCTTTGGCTGACCCTTGGGGGATCCTTGGGGGGTCCTTGGGGGACCCTTGGGGGACCCTTGGGGGACCCTTGGGGGATGCCCTTGGGGGACTCTTGGGGGACCCTTGGCGGATCCCCTTGGGGGACCCTTGGGCCCTTGGGGGACACCCTTGGGGGACCCTTGGGGGGACCCCCTTGGGGGACCCTTGGGGGACCACCTTGGGGGACCCTTGGGGGACCCTTGGGGGACCCTTGGGGGACCCTTGGGGGCCCGCTTGAGGGACCCTTGGGGGATGGGGATCCACTTGGGGTACCCTTGGGGGGACCCCCTTGGGGGACTCTTGGGGGACCCTTGGAGGACCCGCTTGAGGGACCCTTGGGGTATCCCCTTGGGGGATACCTTGGTTAATTTTTCCTACCCCTTCATTTATTTGTTTACCTTTATATTTAAATTTGTTAGTAATTCCCCAAGGGGGTCCCCCAAGGGTCCCCCAAGGGTCCCCCAAGGGGTTCCCCCCCAAGGATCCCCAAAGGGGATCCCACAAGGGTCCCCCAAGGGGGTCCCCCTAGTGGCTCGGTCCCCAAAGGGTCCCCCAAGGGGGTCCCCCAAGGGTTACCCAAGGGTCCCCCAAGGGGTCCCCCAATGGGGTCCCCCCAAGGGTCTCCCAAGGGGGTCCCCAAGGGTCCCCCAAGGGGGTCCCAAGGGGGTCGGGTTCCCAAGGGGGTCCCCGAAGGGGCCCCCAAGGGTCCCCCAAGGGGTCCCCCAAGGGTCCCCCAAGGGGATCCCTCAAGGGTCCCCCAAGGGGGTCTCCCAAGTGTCCCCCAAGGGTCCCCCCCAAGGGTCCCCCAAGGATCCCCCAAGGGGATCCCCCAAGGGTCCCTTGGGGGACTCTTGGGGGACCCTTGGGGGACCCGCTTGAAAGACCCTTGGGGTATCCCCTTGGGGGATACCTTGGTTAATTTTTCCTACCCCTTCATTTATTTGTTTACCTTTATATTTAAAATTGTTAGTAATTCCCCAAGGGGGTCCCCCAAGGGTCCCCCAAGGGTCCCCCAAGGGGGTCCCCCCAAGGATCCCCAAAGGGGATCCCACAAGGGTCCCCCTAGGGGGTCGGTTACCCAAGGGTCCCCAAAGGGGGTCCCCCAAGGGTTACCCAAGGGTCCCCCAAGGGTCCCCCAAGGGTCCCCAAGGGGATCCCCCAAGGGTCCCCCAAGTGTCCCCCAAGGGTCCCCCAAGTGTCCCCCAAGGGTCCCCCAAGGGGGTCCCCCAAAGTTCCCCCAAGGGGGTCCCCCAAGGGGGTCCCCCAAGTGGGCCCCCCAATGGTCCCCCAAGGAGGTCCCCCAAGGGTCCCCCAAGGGGATCCTCCAAGGGTCCCCCAAGGGCCCCCCAAGGCGATCCCCCAAGGGTTCCCCAAGGGGATCCCCCAAGGGTCACCCAAGGGCCCCCCAAGGGGGTCCCCCAAGGGGGTCCCCCAAGGGTCCCCCAAGGGTCCCCCAAGGGTCCCCCAAGGGTCCCCCAAGGGTCCCCCAAGGGTCCCCAAGGGTCCCCCAAGGGGTCCCCCAAAGGTCCCCCAAGGGGATCCCCCAAGGGTCCCCCAAGGGTCCCCCAAGAGGATCCCCCAAGGGTCCCCCAAGGGTCCCCCAAGGGTCCCCCAAGGGTCCCCCAAGGGGGTGGTCCCCCAAGGGTCCCCCAAGTGTCCCCCAAGGGGATCCCCCAAGGGTCCCCCAAGGGGGTCCCACAAGGGTCCCCCAAGGGTCCCCCAATGGTCCCCCAAAGGGATCCCCCAAGGGTCCCCCAAGGGTCCCCCAAGGGTCCCCCAAGGATCCCCCAGGGTGTCCCCCAAGGGGGTTCCCGCCAAGGGTCCCCCAAGGGGTCCAACAAGGGTCCCCCAAGGGTCCCCCAAGGGGGTCCCCCAAGGGTCCCCCAAGGGGATCCCCAAGGGTCCCCCAAGGGTGTCCCCCAAGGGTCCCCCAAGGGGATCCCCCAAGGGGCCCCCCTTTGAGGAGGCTCAATATTAAGATGGTTAATTTTTCCTACCCCTTCATTTATTTGTTTACCTTTATATTTAAAATTGTTAGTAATTCCCCAAGGGGGTCCCTCAAGGGTCCCCCAAGGGGTCCCCCCAAGGATCCCCAAAGGGGATCCCACAAGGGTCCCCCAAAGGTTACCCATGGGTCCCCCAAGGGGTCCCCCAATGGGGTCCCCCCAAGGGTCTCCCAAAGGGGTCCACAAGGGTCCCCCAAGGGGGGGGTCCCAAGGGGTCGGGTCCAGAAGGGGGTCCCCGAAGGGGCCCCCAAGGGTCCCCCAAGGGGTCCCCCAAGGGTCCCTCAAGGGTCCCCCAAGGGGGTCCCCCAAGTGTCCCCCAAGGGTCCCCCAAGGGTCCCCCAAGGGGATCCCCCAAGGGGGTCCACCCTAAGGGTCCCCCAAGGATCCCCCAAGAAGATCCCCCAAGGGTCCCACAAGGGTCGCCCAAGGTGATCCCCAAGAGTCCACCAAGGGTCCCCCCAAGGGGCCCCCAAGGGTCCCCAAAGGTGGTCCCCCAAGGGGGTCCCCCAAGGGTCCCCCAAGGGGATCCCCCAAGGGTCCCCCAAGGGGATCCCCCAAGGGTCCCCCAAGGGGGTCCCCCAAGGGTCCCCCAAGGGGGTCCCCCAAGTGGGACCCCCAAGGGTCCCCCAAGGGTCACCCAACGAGGTCCCCCAAGGGTCCCCCAAGGGGATACCCCAAGGGTCCCCCAAGGGTCCCCCAAGGGGGTCCCCCAAGGGTACCCCAAGGGTCCCCCAAGGGGGTCCCCCAAGGGTCCCCCAAGGGTCCCCAAGGGTCCCCCAAGGGGGTTCCCCAAGGGGGTCCCCACCAAGGGTCCCCCAAAGGGCCCCCAAGGGTCCCCCAAGGGGGTCCCCCAAGGGGATCCCCCAAGGTTCCCCCAAGGGTTCCCCAAGAGGGTCCTGCAAGGGTCCCCCAAGGGCCACCCAAGGGGGCCCCAAGTGGGTCCCCCCAAGGGGGAAACTTGGGGGACCCTTGGGGGACCCCCTTGGGGGAACCTTGGGGGATCCCCTTGGGGGACCCTTGGGGGCCCCTTGGTAGGGACCCCCTTGTGGGACCCCCTTGGAAGACCCTTGGGGGGACCCCTTGGGGGACCCCCTTGGAGGACCCTTGGGGGACCCCCTTGGGGGACCATTGGAGGGGGACCCCCTTGGGGGACCCCCTTGAGGGGGACCCTTGGGGGACACTTGGGGATCCCCTTGGGGGACCCTTGGGGGAACCCTTTGGGGGACCCCCTTGGGGGACCCTTGGGGGCCCCTTGGTGGACCCCCTTGGGGGTTCCCCTTGGGGGACCCTTGGGGGACCCCCTTGGGGGACCCTTGGAGGATCCCCTTGGGGGACCCCCTTGGGGGACCCTTGGGGGACCCCCCTTGGGGGACTCCCTTGGGACCCCCTTGGGGGGCCCTTGGCGACACTTGGGGGACCTTTGAGGGACCCTCGGCTTGGGGGGACCCTTGGGGGGACCCTTGGGGGACCCTTGGGGGATACCCTTGGGTTACCCCCTTGGGGGATCCCCTTGGGGGACACTTGGGGGACCCCCTTCGGGGTCCCTTGGCAGACCCTTGCGGGACCCCCTTGGGGGACACTTGGGGGACCCTTGGGGGACTTTTTGGGGGAACGTTGGGGGACCCCCTTGGGGGACCCTTGGGGGACCCCCTTGGGGGACCCTTGGGGGGACCCCCTTGGGGGACCCTTGGGGACCCTTGGGGGATCCCTTTGGGGGAACCTTGGGGGACCCTTGGGGGACCCTTGGGGGACCCTTGGGGGATCCTTGGGGGACCCTTGGGGGGCCCTTGGGGGATCCCCTTGGGGGAGCCTTGGGGGACCCCCTTGGGGGACCCTTGGGGGACCCTTGGGGGACCCCCCTTGGTGGACCCTTGGGGGACCCTTGGGGGGACCCCCTTGGGGGACACTTGGGGGACCCTTGGGTTACCCCCTTGGGGGACCCCCTTGGGGGACCCTTGGGAGACCCCCTTGGGGGACCCTTGGAGGATCCCCTTGGTGGACACTTGGGGGACCCTTGGGGGACCCTTGGGGGACCCCCTTGAGAGACACTTGGGGGACCCTTGGGGGATCCCCTTGGGGGACACTTGGGGGACCCTTGGAAGACCCCCTTGGGGGACCCTTGGGGGACCCCCTTGGGGAACCTTGGGTGACCCTTGGGGGATCCCCTTGGGAGACCCTTGGGCGGAACCCCCTTGGGGAACCCCTTGGGGGTCCCTTGGGGGACCCTTGGGGGACCCCCTTGGGGGACCCTTGGGGGATCCCATTGGGGGACCCTTGGGGGACCTTGTGAGACCCTTGGGGGACCCTTGGCGGATCGCCGGGGGACCCTTGGGGGACCCCCTTGGGGGACCACCTTTGGGGACCCTTGGGGGCCCCTTGGGGGGACCCTTGGTGGACTCTTGGGGATCACCTTGGGCGACCCTTGTGGGACCCTTGGGGGATCTTTGGGGGATCCTTGGGGGATCCTTGGGCGACCTTTGGGGACACCCTGGGGAACCTTGGGGGACCCTTGAGGGACCCCCCTTGGGGGACCCTTGGGGGACCGCCTTGGGGGACCCTTGGGGGACCCCCTTGGGGGAACCTTGGGGGATCCCCTTGGGGGACCCTTGGGGGACCCTTGGGGGAACCTTGGGGGACCCTTGGGGGACCCTTGGGGGACCCTTGGGGGACCCCCTTGGCGGACTCTTGGGGGGACACCCTTGGGGGACCACTTTGGGGGACCCTCTTGGGGGACCCTTGGGGGATCCCCTTGGGGGACCCCCTTGGGGGACCCTTGGGAGGACCTCCTTGGGGGACCCTTGGGGGATCCTTGGGGGACCCTTGGGGGACCCCCTTGGGGGACCCTTGGATGACCCCCTTGGGGGACCCTTGGGGGACCCTTGGGGGGACCCCCTTGGGGGACCCTTGGGGGAGCCTTGGGGGATCCCCTTGGGGGATCCCCTTGGGGGACACTTGAAGGACCCACTTGGGGCCCCCTTGGGGGACCCCCTTGGGGGACCCTTTGGGGGACCCTTGGGGGACCTTTGGGGGACCCTTGGGGGACCTCCTTGGGGGGACCCCCTTGGGGGACCCCCTTGGGGGACCCTTGGGGGACCCATGGGGGACCCTTGGGAGACCCCCTTGGGGGACACTTGTGGGACCCTATCGGGATCCACTTGGGGGGTACCCCCTTGGGGGACCCCCTTGGGGGACCCTTGGGGGACCCCCTTGAGGGACCCTTGGGGGACCCTTGGGGGATCCCCTTGGGGGACCCTTGGGGGGACCCCCTTGGCGGACCCTTGGGGGACCATTGGGGGACCCTTGGGGGAACCTTGGGGGACCCCCTTGGGGGACCCTTTGGGGACCCCTTGGCGGACCCTTGGGGGACCCTTGGGGACCCGCTTGGGGGACCCTTGTGGGATCCCCTTGGGGGACCCATGGGGGGGACCCCCTTGGGGGACCCTTGGGGGATCCCTTTGGGGGACCCTTGGGGGACCCCCTTGGGGGACCCTTGGGGGATCCCCTTGGGGACCCTTGGAGGACCCTTGGGGGACCCCCTTGGAGGACCCTTGGGGGACCCTTGTTGGACCCCTTGGGGACCATTGGGGGGACACCCTTGGGGGACCCTTGTGGGGACACCCTTGGGGGACCCTAGGGGGACCCTTGGGGGACCCTTGGTGGACCCTTGGGGGACCCTTGGGGGATCCCCTTGGGGGACCCTTGGGGGGACCCCTTGGGGGACCCTAGGGGGACCCTTGGGGACCCTTGGGGACCCTTGGTGGACCCCCTTGGGGACCCTTGACCCCTTGGGGGACCCCCTGGGGACCCTTTCGGGGACCCCCCCTGGGGACCCTTGGGGGACCCTTTGGGGGACCCCTTGGGGGGGACCCTTGGGGGACCCTTGGGGGACCCCTTTGGGGGGAACCTTCTTGGGGGACCCTTGGGGGACCCTTGGTGGGGGACCCCCTTGGGGGACCCTTTTGGGGGACCCTTGGTGGACCCCCTTGGGGGACCCTAGGAGGACCCTTGGGGGACCCTTGGGGGAACCCTTGGTGGACCCTTGGGGGAACCACCTTGGGGGACCCCCTTGGGGTACCCTTGGGGGACCCCCTTGGGGACCCTTGGGGGACCCCCTTGGGGACCCTTGGGGGGAACCCCCTTGGGGGACCCCCTTGGGGGACCCTTTCGGGGGATCCCCTTGGGGGACCCTTGGGGGACCCCCTTGGGGGACCCTTGGGGGACCCCCTTGGGGGACCCTTGGGGGACCCTTGGGGGACCCCCTTGGGGGACCCTTGGGGGACCCCCTTGGGGGACTCTTGGGGGACCCTTGGGGGACCCCCTAGGGGGCTCTTGGGGGACCCTTGGGGGACCCCTTGGGGGACCCTTGGGGGACCCTCGGGGGATCCCCTTGGGGGACCCTTGGGGGGACCCTCTTGGGGGACCCCCATGGGGGACCCTTGGGGATCCCCCTTGGGGGACCCTTGGACCCTCGGGGGATCCCCTTGGGGGACCCTTGGGGGGACCCTCTTGGGGGACCCCCATGGGGGACCCTTGGGGGACCCCCTTGGGGGACACTTGGGGGACCCTTGGGGGACCCTTGGGGGGACCCTTGGGGGACCGTTGGAGGACCCTTGGGGGCTCCTTGGGGGACCCTTGGGGGGACCCCCTTGGGGGACCCTTGGGGGACCCTTGGGGGGGACTTTTGGGGGGACAATTGGGGGACCCTTGGGGGACTCTTGGGGGACCCTTGGGGGGACCCTTGGGGGGACCCTTGGGGGACCCTTGGGGGGACCCTTGGGGGACCCCCTTGGGGGACCACCTTGGGGGATCCCCTTGGGGGCCCCTTTGGGGACCCTTGGGGGACCCCCTTAAGGGACCCTTGGGGGACCCTTGGGGACCACCTTGGGGGACCCTTGGGGGAACCTTGGGGGACCCTTGGGAGACCCTTGCGGGACCCCCTTGGGGGACCCTTGGGGGGACCCTTGGGGGACCCTTGGGGGATCCTTGGGGGACCCTTGGGGACCCTTGGGGGGGACCCCCTTGGGGGACCCTTGGGGGGGACCCTTGGGGGGACCATCTGGGGACCCTTGGGGGACTCTTGGGGGACCCTTGTGGGGACCCTTGAGGGACCCTTGGTGGACCCTTGGGGGACCCTTGGGGGGACCCTTGGGGGCCCCTTTGGGGACCCTTTGGGGACCCCCTTAAGGGACCCTTGGGGGACCCTTGGGGACCACCTTGGGGGACCCTTGGGGGACCCTCGGGAGACCCTTGCGGGACCCCCTTGGGGGACCCTTGGGGGACACTTGGGGGACCCTTGCGGGACCCTTGGGGAACCCTTGTGGGATCCCCTTGGGGGTCCCTTGGGGGACACTTGGGGGACCCTTGGGGGACCCCCTTGGGGGGCCCTTGGGGGACCCTTGGGGGATCCTTGGGGGACCCTTGGGGGACCCTTGGGGGACCCTGCAAAGGGAAAAAATACACTTATGGTCCCAATGGTCCCCCAAGGGGGTCCCCAAAGGTCCCCCAAGGGTCCCACAAGGGGGTCCCCCAAGGGTCCCCCAAGGGGGTCACCCTAAAGGGTCCCCCAAGAGGGTCCCCCAAGGGTTACCAAAGGGTCCCCCAAGGGTCCCCCAAGGGTCCCCCAAGGATCCCCCAAGGGTCCCCCCTAAGGGTCCCCCAAGGGTCCCTCAAGGGTCCCCCAAGGGTCCCCAAGGATCCCCCAAGGGTCCCCCCAGGATCACCCAAGGGTCCCCCAAGGGTCCCCCAAGGGTCCCCCAAGGTTCCACCAAGGGGGTCCCCCAAGGGTCTCCTAAGGGGGTCCCAAGAGGGTCCCCCAAGCGTCCCACAAGGGGGTCCCAAGGGGATCCCCCAAGGGTCCCCCAAGGGTCCCCCAAGGGACCAAGGGGGTCCCAAGGTGGTCGGTTCCCCCAAGGGGGTCCCCCTAAGCCCCCAAAAGTCCCACAAGGGGGTCCCCCAAGGGTCCCCCAAGGGTCCCCCAAGGGGGTCCCCCAATGGGATCTCCCAAGGATCCCCCAAGGGGGCCCCCAAGGGTCCCCCAAGGGGGTCCCCCAAGGGTCCCCCAAGGGGATCCCTCAAGGGGGTCCACCAAGGGTCCCCCAAGGGTCCCCCAAGGGTCCCCCAAGGGTCCCCCAAGGGTCCCCCAAGGGTCCCCCAAAAGGGTTCCCCCAAGGGTCCCCCAAGGGTCCCCCAAGGGTCCCCCAAGGGTCCCCAAGGGTCCCCCAAGGGTCCCCCAAGGGTCCCCCAAGGGTCCCCCAAGGGTCCCCCAAGGAAGTCCCCCAAGGGTACCCCAAGGGGGTCCCCCAAGGGGGTCTCCCAAGGGGTCCCCCCAAGGGTCCCCCAAGGTGGTCCCCCAAGGGATTCTTCCAAGGGGGTCCCCCCAAGGGTCCCCCAAGGGGGTCCCCCAAGGGGATCACCCAAGGGTCCCCCAAGGGTCCCCAAGGGGATCCCCCAAGGGTCCCCCAAGGGGGTCCCCCAAGGGGGTCCTCCAAGGGGGTCCCCCCAAGTGTCCCCCAAGGGTCCCCCAAGGGTCCCCCTAGGGGGTCCCCCAAGGGTCCACCAAGGGGGTCCCCCAAGGGGGTCCACCAAGGGGGTCCCCCAAGGTTCCCACAAGGGGGTCCCACCCAAAGGTCCCCCAAGGGTCCCCCAAGGATCCCCCAAGGATCCCCCAAGGTCCCCCAAGGGTCCCACAAGGGTCCCCAAGGTAATCCCCCAAGATTCCACCAAGGGTCCCTCAAGGGGGTCCCCCAAGTGTCCCCCAAGGGTCCCCCAAGGGGCTCCCCCAAGGGGCCCCCAAGGGTCCCCAAAGGGGGTCCCCCAAGGGTCCCCCAAGGCGATCCCCCAAGGGTCCCCCAAGGGTCCCCCAAGGGGGTCCCCCAAGGGTCTCCCAAGGGTCCCCCAAGGGACCCCCAAGGGATTCCCCCAAGGGGGTCCCCCAAGGGTCCCCCAAAGGGTCACCCAAGGTTCCCCAAGGGGGTTCCCAAGATTCCCCCAAGGGGATCCCCCAAGGGTCCCCCAAGTGTCCCCCAAGGGGGTCCCCCAAGGGTCCCCCAACGGTCCCCCAAGGGTCCCCCAAGTGTCCCTCAAGGGGGTCCCCCAAGGGTCCCCCAAGGGGGTCCCCCAAGGGTCCCCCAAGTGTCCACCAAGGGGATCCCCCAAGGGTATCAAATTATATTCTGAACTATAGTAAATACAGTAATCTTATGGGGACCCACTTGGGGGACCCTTGGGGGATCCCCTTGGGGAACACTTGGGGGATCCCCTTGGGGGACACTTGGGGGACCCTTGGGGGATCCCCTTGGGGACCCTTGGGGGACCCTTGGGGGACCCTTGGGGGATCCTTGGGGGACCCTTGGGGGACCCTTGGGGTACCCTTGGGGAACCCTTGGGGATCCTTGGGGACCCTTGGGGGGGACCCCCTTGGGGGATCCCCTTGGGGGACCCTTGGGGGACCCTCGGCTGACACTTGGGGGACCCCCTTGGGGGACCCTTGAGGGATCCCCTTGGGGGACCCTTGGGGGACCCCTTGGGGGACCCCCTTGGGGGACCCCCTTGGGAGACCCTTCTGGGGACCCTTGGGGGACCCCCTTGGGGGACCCTTGTGGGATCCCCTTTGGGGATCCTTGGCGGGAACCCCTTGGAGGACCCTTGGGGGACCCCCTTGGGGGACCCTTTGGGGGATCTCCTTGGGGGACCCTTGGGGTACCCTTGGGGGACCCTTGGGGAACCCCCTTGGGGGACCCTTGGGGGATCCCCTTGGGGGCCCTTGGAGGACCCTTGGGGGACCCTTGTTGGACCCCTTGGGGGACCCTTGGCGGGGACCCCCTTGGGGGACACCCTGGGGGACCCTTGGGGGACCCCTAGGGGGACCCTTGGGGGATCCCCTTGGGGGAACATTGGGGACCCTTGGGGGATCCTTGGGGGACTCTTGGGGGACCCTTGCGGGACCCCCTTGGGGGCCCTTGGGGATCCCCTTGGGGGAACCTTGGGTGGGACCCCCTTGGGGGACCCCCTTGGGGGACCCTTTGTGGATCCTTGGGGGACCCTTGGGGGCCCCTTGGAAGACCCTTGGGGGACCACTGGGGGATCCTTGGGGGACCCTTTGGGGGTTGGGAGACCCTTGGGGACCCTTGGGGGACCCCCTTGGGGGACCCTTGCGGGACCCTTGGGGGATACCCTTGGGGGACGCTTGGGGGGACCCCCTTGGGGGATTGGGAGACCCTTGGGGACCCTTGGGGGACCCTTGGGGGATCCCCTTTTGGGGGACCCTTGGGGGCCCCTTGGGGGACCCCCTTGGGGGACCCCCTTGGGGGACCCTTGGGGGATCCCCTTGGGTGACCCTTGGGGGACCCCCTTGGGGGACCCTTGGGGGATCCCTTTGGGGGACCCTTGGGGGACCCCTTGGGGGAGCCCCTTGGGGGACCCCCTTGGGGGACCCTTGGGGGACCCTTGGGGGACCCTTGGGGGACCCTTGGGGGACCACCTTGGGACCCCCTTGGGGACCCCTTGGGGGACACTTGGGGGACCATTGGGTGACCCCCATGGGGGACGCTTGGGGGGGACCCTTGGGGGGGACCGCCTTGGGGGACCCCCATGGGGGACCTTTGGGGGATCCCCTTGGGGGACCCTTAGGGGAGCCTTGGGGGACCCCCTTGGGGGACCCCCGTGGGGGACCCTTGGGGGACCCTTGGGGGACCCCCTTGGTGGGACCCTTGGGGGACCCTTGGGGGATCCCCTTGGGGGACCCTTGGGGGACCGTTGGGGGATCCTTGGGGGATCCCCTTGGGGGACCCCTTGGGGGAACCTTGGGGGACCCTTGGGGCCCCTTGGGGGATCCCCTTGGGGGACCCTTGGGGGATCCCCTTGGGGGACCCTTTCAGGGACCCACTTGTGGGACCCTTGGGAGACCCTTGTGGGATCCCCTTGGGGGACCCTTGGGGGATCCCCTTCGGGGACACTTGGGGGACCCTTGGGGGACCCTTGGGGGACCCCCTTGGTGGACCCCCTTGGCGGACCCTTGGGGGACCCCCTTGGGGGACCCTTGGAAGACCCTTGGGGGATCCCCTTGGTGGACACTTGGGGGACCCTTGGGGGACCCCCTTGTGGGACCCTTGGGGGACCCTTGGGGGAACACCTTGGGGGACCCTTGGGGACCCTTGGGGGACCCCCTTGAGGGACACTTGGGGGACCCTTGGGGGACCCCCTTGGGGAACCTTGGGTGACCCTTCGGGATCCCCTTGGGGGACCCTTGGGGGGACCCCCTTGGGGGAACCCCTTGGGGGTCCCTTGGGGGACCCCCTTGGGGGACCCTTGCGGGATCCCCTTGGGGAACCCTTGGGGGTCCCTTGGGGGATCGCCTTGGGGGCCCCTTGGGGGACCCCCTTGGGATCCCCTTGGGGGACCCTTGGGGGACCCCTTGGGGGACCCTTGGGGGGACTCTTGGTGGACTCTTGTTGGATCACCTTGGGGGACACTTGTGGGACCCTTGGAAGACCCTTGGGGGATCCTTGCGGGATCCTTGGGGGACCTTTGGGGGGGACCCCCTTGTGGGAACCTTGGGGGACCCCCTTGGTGGACCCCCTTGGGGGACCATTGGGGCCCCTTGGTGGACCCCCTTGGTGGACCCTTGGGGGACCCCCTTGGGGGACGCTTGGGGGACCCTTGGTGGACACTTGGGGGGACCCCCTTGGGGGACCCCCTTGGGGGACCCTTGGGGGATCCCCTTGGTTGACCCTTGGAGGACTCCCTTGGGGGACCCTCGGGGGACCCCTTGTGACCCCCTTGGGGGACCCTTGGGGGACCCCCTTGTGGGAACCTTGGGGAACCCCTTGGGGGACCCCCTTGGGGGACCCCCTTGGGGGACCCTTGGGGACCCTTGGGGGACCCCCCTTGGGGGACCCCCTTGGGGGACCCTTGGGGTACAATTGGGGGCCTTTGGGGGACGCTTTTGGGGGACCCCCTTGGGGGACCCTTGGGGGGACCCCCGTGGGGGACCCTTGGGGGATCCCCTTGGGGTACCCTTGCGGGACCCTAGGGGACCCTTGGGGGACCCTTGGGGGATCCCCTTGGGGGACTTTTGGGGGACCCTTGGGGGACCCTTGGGGTACCCCCTTGGGGGACCCTTGGGGGGGACCCCTTGGGGGATCCTTGGGGGGGACCCACTTGGGGGACCCTTGTGGGAACCTTGGGGGACCCCCTTGGCTGACCCTTGGGGGATCCTTGGGGGTCCTTGGGGGACCCTTGGGGGACCCTTGGGGGATGCCCTTGGGGGACTCTTGGGGGACCCTTGGGGGATCCCCTTGGGGGACCCTTGGGCCCTTGGGGGACACCCTTGGGGGACCCTTGGGGGATCCCCTTGGGGGACCCTTGGGGGGACCCCCTTGGGGACCCTTGGGGGACCACCTTGGGGGACCCTTGGGGGACCCTTGGAGGATCCCCTTGGGGGACCCTTGGAGGATCCCCTTGGGGGACCCTTGGGGGACCCGCTTGAGGGACCCTTGGGGGATGGGGATCCCCTTGGGGGACCCTTGGGGGGACCCCCTTGGGGGACTCTTGGGGGACCACCTTGGGGGACCCTTGGGGGATCCCCTTGGGGGATCCTTGGGGGACCCTTGGGGTACCCGCTTGAGGGACCCTTGGGGTATCCCCTTATTTGTTTACCTTTATATTTAAAATTGTTAGTAATTCCCCAAGGGGGTCCCCCTAGGGGGTCGTTCTCCCAAGGGTCCCCCAAGGGGGGTCCCCCAAGGGTTACCCAAGGGTCCCCCAAGGGGTCCCCCAATGGGGTCCCCCAAGGGTCTCCCAAGGGGGTCCCCAAGGGTCCCCAAGGGGGTCCCAAGGGGTCGGTCCCCAAGGGGGTCCCCGAAGGGGCCCCCAAGGGTCCCCCAAGGGGTCCCCCAAGGGTCCCCCAAGGGGATGCCTCAAGGGTCCCCAAGGGGGTCTCCCAAGTGTCACCCAAGGGTCCCCCCAAGGGTCCCCCAAGGGTCCCCCAAGGGGATCCCCCAAGGGGGTCCACCCCAAGGGTCCCCCAAGGATCCCCCAAGGAGATCCCCCAAGGGTCCCCAAGGGTCCCCCAAGGGTCCCCAAGGATCCCCCAAGGGTCCCCCAAGGGGATCCCCCAAGGGTCCCCCAAGGGGGTCCCCCAAGGGTCCCCCAAGGGTCCCCAAGGGGATCCCCCAAAGGTCCCCCAAGTGTCCCCCAAGGGTCCCCCAAGGGGATCCCCCAAGGGTTCCCCAAGGGGATCCCCCAAGGGTCCCCCAAGGGGGTCCCCCAAGTGGGCCCCCCAAGGGTCCCCCAAGGAGGTCCCCCAAGGGTCCCCCAAGGGGATCCTCCAAGGGTTACCCAAAGGGCCCCGCAAGGGGATCCCCCAAGGGTTCCCCAAGGGGATCCCCCAAGGGTCACCCAAGGGTCCCCCAAGGGGGTCCCCCAAGGGTCCCCCAAGGGAGTCCCCCAAGGGTCCCCAAGGTTCCCCCAAGTGGGTCCCCCAAAGGTCCCCCAAGGGGATCCCCCAAGGGTCCCCCAAGGGTTCCCCAACAGGATCCCCCAAGGGTCCCCCAAGGGGATCCCCCAAGGGTCCCCCAAGGGTCCCCAAGGGTCCCCCAAGGGTCCCTCAAGGGGGTGGTCCCCCAAGGGTCCCCCAAGGGTCCCCCAAGGGGTCCCCCAAGGGTCCCCCAAGGGGGTCAACAAGGGTCCCCAAGGGTCCCCCAAGGGTCCCCCAATGGTCCCCCAAGGGGATCCCCCAAGGGTCCCCCAAGGATCCCCCAGGGTGTCCCCCAAGGGGGTTCCCGCCAAGGGTCCCCCAAGGGGTCCAACAAGGGTCCCCCAAGGTTCCCCCAAGGGGGTCCCCCAAGGGACCCCCAAGGGTCCCCCAAGGGGATCCCCAAGGGTCCCCCAAGGGTGTCCCCCAAGGGTCCCTCAAGGGGATCCCCCAAGGGGCCCCCCCTTTGAGGAGGCTCAATATTAAGATGGTTAATTTTTCCTACCCCTTCATTTATTTGTTTACCTTTATATTTAAAATTGTTAGTAATTCCCCAAGGGGGTCCCCCAAGGGTCCCCCAAGGGGTCCCCCCAAGGATCCCCAAAGGGGATCCCACAAGGGTCCCCCAAGGGGGCCCCCAAGGGGGTCCCCCAAAGGTTACCCAAGGGTCCCCCAAGGGGTCCCCCAATGGGGTCCCCCCAAGGGTCTCCCAAGGGGGTTTACAAGGGTCCCCCAAGGGGGGGGTCCCAAGGGGTCGGGTCCAGAAGGGGGTCCCCGAAGGGGCCCCCAAGGGTCCCCCAAGGGGTCCCCCAAGGGTCCCCCAAGGGGATCCCTCAAGGGTCCCCCAAGGGGTTCCCCCAAGTGTCCCCCAAGGGTCCCCCAAGGGTCCCACAAGGGTCCCCCAATGGGATCCCCCAAGGGGGTCCACCCCAAGGGTCCCCCAAGGATCCCCCAAGAAGATCCCCCAAGGGTCCCACAAGGGTACCCCAAGGGTCCCCCAAGGGTCCCCAAGGGTCCCCCAAGGGTCCCCCAAGGGGGTCCCCCAAGGGTCCCCCAAGGGGATCCCCCAAGGGTCCCCCAAGTGTCCCCCAAGGGTCCCCCAAGGGGATCCCCCAAGCGTTCCTCAAGGGGATCCCCCTAGGGTCCCCCAAGGGGGTCCCCCAAGGGGGTCCCCCAAGTGGGCCCCCCAAGGGTCCCCCAAGGGTCCCCCAAGGAGGTCCCCAAGGGTCCCCCAAGGGGATCCCCCAAGGGTCCCCCAAGGGTCCCCCAAGGGGGTCCCCCAAGGGGGTCCCACAAGGGTCCCCCAAGGGGATCCACCAAGGGTCCCCTAAGGGTTCCCCAAGAGGGTCCTGCAAGGGTCCCCCAAGGGGGTCCCCCAAGGGTCCCCCAATGGCCCCCCAAGGGGGAAACTTGGGGGACCCTTGGGGGATCCCCTTGGGGGACCATTGGGGGACCACCTTGGGGGACCCTTGGGGGACCCTTGGGGGCCCCTTGGTAGGGACCCCCTTGTGGGACCCCCTTGGGGGATCCTTGGGGGGACCCCTTGGGGGACCCCCTTGCAGGACCCTTGGGGGACCCCCTTGGGGGACCATTGGGGGGGACCCCCTTGGGGGACCCCCTTGAGGGGGACCCTTGGGGGACACTTGGGGGATCCCCTTGGGGGACCCTTGGGGGGACCCCCTTGGGGGACCCCTTTGGGGGACCCTTGGGGGCCCCTTGGTGGACCCCCTTGGATGATCCCCTTGGGGGACCCTTGGGGGACCCTTGTTGGACCCCTTGGGGACCCTTGGGGGGGCCCCATTGGGGGACACCGTGGGGGACCCTTGGGGGACCCTTGGGGGGACACCCTTGGGGGACCCTTGTGGGGACACCCTTGGGGGACCCTAGGGGGTCCCTTGGGGGACCCTTGGTGGACCCTTGGGGGACCCTTGGGGGATCCCCTTGGGGGACCCTTGGGGGATCCCCTTGGGGGACCCTTGGGGGGACCCCCTTGGGGGACCCTCGGGGGACCCTTGGGGGACCCTTGGTGGACCCTTGGGGGACCCCCTTGGGGACCCCTTGGGGGACCCCCTTGGGGGACCCTTGGGGGGACCCCTTGGGGGACCCCTTGGGGGACCCTTGGGGACCCTTTCGGGGACCCCCTTGGGGGACCCTTGGGGGATCCCCTAGGGGGACCCTTGGGGGACCCTTGTGGGGACCCCCTTGGGGGAACCCCTTAGGGGACCCTTGGGGACCCTTTCGGGGACCCCCTTGGGGGACCCTTGGGGGATCCCCTAGGGGGACCCTTGGAGGACCCTTGGGGGACCCTTGGGGGAACCCTTGGTGGACCCTTGGGGGGACCCCCTTGGGGGACCCCCTTGGGGACCCTTGGGGGAACCCCCTTGGGGGACCCCCTTGGGGGACCCTTTCGGGGGATCCCCTTGGGGGACCCTTGGGGGACCCCCTTGGGGGACCCTTGGGGGACCCTTGGGGGACCCCCTTGGGGGAACATTGGGGAGGGGGGGGGGCCCTTGGGGGACCCCCTTGGGGGGACTCTTGGGGGACCTTTGGGGGATCCCCTTGGGGGACCCTTGGGGGCTCTTGGGGGACCCTTGGGGGACACCCTTGGGGGAACCTTGGGGGACCCTTGGGGGACCCCCTTGGGGACCCTTGGGGGACCCCCTTGGGGACCCTTGGGGGGACCCCCTTGGGATACCCCCTTGGGGGACCCTTGGGGGACCCCCTTGGGATACCCTTGGGGGACACTTGGGGGACCCTTGGGGGGACCCTTGGTGGACCCTTGGAGGACCCTTGGGGGCTCCTTGGGGGACCTTTGGGGACCCTTGGGGGGACCCCCTTGGGGGACCCTTGGGGGGATCTTGGGGGGACAATGGTGGGAACCTTGGGGGACTCTTGGGGGACCCTTGGGGGGGACCCTTGGGGGGACCCTTGGAGGACCCTTGGGGGGGCCCTTGGGGGACCACCTTTGGGGATCCCCTTGGGGGCCCCTTTGGGGACCCTTGGGGGAACCCCCTTAAGGGACCTTTGGGGGACCCTAGGGGACCACCTTGGGGGACACTTGGGGGAACCTTGGGGGACCCTTGGGAGACCCTTGCGGGACCCCCTTGGGGGACCCTTGGGGGGACCCTTGGGGGACCCTTGGGGGACCCTTGGGGGACCCTTGGGGGATCCTTGGGGGACCCTTGGGGACCCTTGGGGGGGACCCCCTTGGGGGACCCTTGGGGGACCCTTGGGGGGACCCTTTGGGGGACCATCTGGGGACCCTTGGGGGACTCTTGGAGGACCCTTGTGGGGACCCTTGAGGGACCCTTGGGGGACCCTTGGGGGACCCTTGGGGGGACCCTTGGGGGCCCCTTTGGGGACCCTTGTGGGACCCCCTTAAGGGACCTTTGGGGGACCCTTGGGGGACCCTTGGGGACCACCTTGGGGGACCCTTGGGGGACCCTTGGGAGACCCTTGCGGGACCCCCTTGGGGGACCCTTGGGGGACACTTGGGGGACCCTTGCGGGACCCTTGGGGGCCCCCTTGGGGGACCTTTGGGGGCACCTTGGGGGACCCTTGGGGGACCCTTGGGGGATCCTTGGGGGATCCTTGGGGGACCCTTGGGGGACCCTTGGGGGGACCCCCTTGGGGGACCCCCTTGGGTGACCCTTGGGGGACCCTTGGGACCCCCTTGGGACCCCCTTGGGACCCCTTGGGATACCCTTCGGGGACCCCCTTGGGGGACCCTTGGGGGACCCCTTTGGAGGACCATTGGGGGAACCTTGGGGGACCCTTGGGGGACCCCCTTGTGGGACCCTTGGGGGACCCTTGGGGGATCCCCTTGGGGGACCCCCTTGGGGGACCCTTGGGGGACCCTTGGGTGATCCCCTTGGGGGACCCTTGGGGGGGACCCCCTTGGGGGACCCTTGGGGACCCTTGGGGGACCCCTTGGGGGACCCTTGGGGGATCCCCTTGGGGGACCTTGGGGGATCCGCTTGGGGGACCCTTGGGGGACCCTTTGGGCCCCCCTTGGGGGACCCTAGGATGACCCTTGGGGGACCCTTGGGGGAACCCTTGTAGGACCCTTGGGGGGACCCCCTTGGGGACCCTTGGGGGGAACCCCCTTGGGGGACCCCCTTGGGGGACCCTTTCGGGGGATCCCCTTGGGGGACCCCCTTGGGGGACCCTTGGGGGACCCTTGGGGGACCACCTTGGGGACCCCTTTGGGACCCCCTTGGGGGACCCTTGGGAGACCCTTGGGGGACCCCCTTGGGGGACTCTTGTGGGAACCTTGGGGGTATACCCTTGGGGGACCCCTTGGGGGACCCATGGGGACCCTTGGGGGACCCCTTGGGGGACCATCGGGGGAACCTTGGGGGACCATTGGGGTCCCTTGGGGGGACCCTCTGGGGGACCCTTGGGGGGGACCCCCTTGGGGGACACCTTGGGGGAACCCCTTGGGGGACACTTGGGGGGACCCCCGTGGGGGACACCTTGGGGGACCTTTGGTGGATCCCCTTGGGGACCCTTGGGGGACCCCCTTGGGGGACCCTTGGGGGACCCGCATGGGGGACCCTTGGGGGACCCTTGGGGGATCCCCTTGGGGGACCCTTGGGGGATCCTTGGGGGACCCTTGGGGGCCCCTTGGGGGACCCTTGGGGGGACCCTTGGGGGACCCTTGGGGGGAACCCTTGGGGGACCCTTGGGGGATCCCCTTGGGGGACCCTTGGGAGGGGCCCCCTTGGGGGACACTTGGGGGACCCGTTCGGCGGATCCCGTTGGGGGATCCTTGGGGGATCCTTGGGGGACCCTTGGGGACCCCCTTGGGGGACCCCCTTGGGGGACCCCCTTGGGGGACCCTTGGAGGATCCCCTTGGTGGACACTTGGGGGACCCTTGGGGGACCCTTGGGGGATCCCCTTGGGGGACCCTTGGAGGGACCCCCTTGGGGGAACCCCTTGGGGGACACTTGGGGACCCTTGGAAGACCCCCTTGGGGGACCCTTGGGGGACCCTTGGGGGACCCTTGGGGGACCCTTGGGGGACCCCCTTGGGGAACCTTGGGTGACCCTTGAGATGTTGGCTGGGTGATGGGTGTCTATTCCAGACCTTGGTGCTGCTGCCTCTAGGTTTAGGAGAGTTAAATATAAATCCTGGCCCCATTGCGACTTGTGGCATATTGCCTTAACCGATTATACAGGGTGATATTAACCTTTATATAGAGTAAGTTCAGGTAATGTGGACCCTGTTAAGATCTTTTTTTAATTGGAACAGAAAAATTTTTATTTTTCCTCATCAACTTAGACGTGTTCAAGGCGAAGAAGGATTTATTTGTGATATTTATGAAGACGACCATTTAAAAGTTTTTCAAGCTAAGAATGTATTCTTAATTTCTGCTATTGAATATTACAAATGTTGAAAAAACTCCTAAATATATTAGATCATGTAATGTTGTTTTAATATACTGACAGGTTTGGTTTGAATGTAACAAGGCTGCTGTATAAAATAATTAAAGATAACAAAGGAATTTGGTTAATGTACAACCTCCACAAGGTGGTTAAAAAATGACCTGGGTCCACTTAACACGAATACAATATATTTTATCAATAAGAGTGCCATATGTAAAAGCCATACACTTGATTAATTTTATTTAATATCCTTGAAATTTCACCTAAACCCAAAGACTGTAGCTGCCTGCAGATGAATGACATCCATCACCATAGTAAGTTCTGCCCGAGGGCAGGTCCTTCACTGCAATCATAGCACTTTCATGCTATGCTTGCAGCTTTACTAGGGAATTGAGGTTTTTATCGGGGTTTTTCCTCACCTGTAAGACAAATGTCAGGAAAACTTTAAGGCCCAAACGGTCCCCGAAATCATATGGCCATCATCCTTATCATTATCATCCTTACCATTATCATTATCATCATCATCCTTCACCGGTGTGGAAAGCAACGGGAAGCTACCACACCTGCACAATTTCCTAGTAAAGCTGCAAGCATAGCATGAAAATGCTATGATTGCAGTGAAGGACCTGCCTTCGGGCAGAATTACTATGGATGGATGGATATTGGGGCCCCATATGTTAACATAGGCAAGATTGCTCCATTGGGAACCCCCTTGGGGGACCCCCTTGGGGGACCCTTTCGGGGGATCCCCTTGGGGGACCCTTGGGGGACCCCCTTGGGGGACCCTTGGGGGACCCTTGGGGGACCCCCTTGGGGGAACATTGGGGGACCCTTGGGGGACCCCCTTGGGGGACTCTTGGGGGACCTTTGGGGGATCCCCTTGGGGGACCCTTGGGGGCTCTTGGGGGACCCTTGGGGGACACCCTTGGGGGAACCTTGGGGGACCCTTGGGGGACCCCCTTGGGGACCCTTGGGGGACCCCCTTGGGGACCCTTGGGGGGACCCCCTTGGGATACCCCCTTGGGGGACCCTTGGGGGACCCCCTTGGGATACCCTTGGGGGACACTTGGGGGACCCTTGGGGGGACCCTTGGTGGACCCTTGGAGGACCCTTGGGGGCTCCTTGGGGGACCTTTGGGGACCCTTGGGGGGACCCCCTTGGGGGACCCTTGGGGGGGATCTTTGGGGGGACAATGGTGGGAACCTTGGGGGACTCTTGGGGGACCCTAGGGGGGGACCCTTGGGGGGGACCCTTGGAGGACCCTTGGGGGGGCCCTTGGGGGACCACCTTTGGGGATCCCCTTGGGGGCCCCTTTGGGGACCCTTGGGGAACCCCCTTAAGGGACCTTTGGGGGACCCTAGGGGACCACCTTGGGGGACACTTGGGGGAACCTTGGGGGACCCTTGGGAGACCCTTGCGGGACCCCCTTGGGGGACCCTTGGGGGGACCCTTGGGGGACCCTTGGGGGACCCTTGGGGGACCCTTGGGGGATCCTTGGGGGACCCTTGGGGACCCTTGGGGGGGACCCCCTTGGGGGACCCTTGGGGGACCCTTGGGGGGACCCTTTGGGGGACCATCTGGGGACCCTTGGGGGACTCTTGGAGGACCCTTGTGGGGACCCTTGAGGGACCCTTGGGGACCCTTGGGGGACCCTTGGGGGGACCCTTGGGGGCCCCTTTGGGGACCCTTGTGGGACCCCCTTAAGGGACCTTTGGGGGACCCTTGGGGGACCCTTGGGGACCACCTTGGGGGACCCTTGGGGGACCCTTGGGAGACCCTTGCGGGACCCCCTTGGGGGACCCTTGGGGGACACTTGGGGGACCCTTGCGGGACCCTTGGGGCCCCCTTGGGGGACCTTTGGGGGCACCTTGGGGGACCCTTGGGGGACCCTTGGGGGATCCTTGGGGGATCCTTGGGGGACCCTTGGGGGACCCTTGGGGGACCCCCTTGGGGGACCCCCTTGGGTGACCCTTGGGGGACCCTTGGGACCCCCTGGGGACCCCCTTGGACCCCTTGACCCTTGGGATACCCTTCGGGGACCCCTTGGGGGACCCTTGGGGGACCCCTTTGGAGGACCATTGGGGGAACCTTGGGGGACCCTTGGGGGACCCCCTTGTGGGACCCTTGGGGGACCCTTGGGGGATCCCCTTGGGGGACCCCCTTGGGGGACCCTTGGGGGACCCTTGGGTGATCCCCTTGGGGGACCCTTGGGGACCCTTGGGGGACCCCTTGGGGGACCCTTGGGGGATCCCCTTGGGGGACCTTGGGGGATCCGCTTGGGGGACCCTTGGGGGACCCTTTGGGCCCCCCTTGGGGGACCCTAGGATGACCCTTGGGGGACCCTTGGGGGAACCCTTGTAGGACCCTTGGGGGGACCCCCTTGGGGACCCTTGGGGGGAACCCCCTTGGGGGACCCCCTTGGGGGACCCTTTCGGGGGATCCCCTTGGGGGACCCCCTTGGGGGACCCTTGGGGGACCCTTGGGGGACCACCTTGGGGACCCCCTTTGGACCCCCTTGGGGGACCCTTGGGAGACCCTTGGGGGACCCCCTTGGGGGACTCTTGTGGGAACCTTGGGGGTATACCCTTGGGGGACCCCCTTGGGGGACCCATGGGGACCCTTGGGGGACCCCCTTGGGGGACCCTCGGGGGAACCTTGGGGGACCATTGGGGTCCCTTGGGGGGCCCTTGGGGGACGCTTGGGGGGGACCCCCTTGGGGGACCCCTTGGGGGAACCCCTTGGGGGACACTTGGGGGGACCCCCGTGGGGGACACTTGGGGGACCTTTGGTGGATCCCCTTGGGGACCCTTGGGGACCCTTGGGGACCCTTGGGGGACCCTTGGGGGACCCGCATGGGGGACCCTTGGGGGACCCTTGGGGTATCCCCTTGGGGGACCCTTGGGGGACCCTTGGGGGACCCTTGGGGGATCCTTGGGGGACCCTTGGGGGCCCCCTTGGGGGACCCTTGGGGGGGACCCTTGGGGGACCCTTGGGGGATCCCCTTGGGGGACCCTTGGGAGGGGCCCCCTTGGGGGACACTTGGGGGAACCTTGGGGGATCCCGTTCGCCGACCCTGGGGGATCCTTGGGGGATCCTTGGGGGACCCTTGGGGGACCCCCTTGGGGGACCCCCTTGGGGGACCCTTGGAGGATCCCCTTGGTGGACACTTGGGGGACCCTTGGGGGACCCTTGGGGGATCCCCTTGGGGGACCCTTGGAGGGACCCCCTTGGGGGAACCCCTTGGGGGACACTTGGGGACCCTTGGAAGACCCCTTGGGGACCCTTGGGGGACCCTTGGGGGACCCTTGGGGGACCCTTGGGGGACCCTTGGGGGACCCCCTTGGGGAACCTTGGGTGACCCTTGAGATGTTGGCTGGGTGATGGGTGTCTATTCCAGACCTTGGTGCTGCTGCCTCTAGGTTTAGGAGAGTTAAATATAAATCCTGGCCCCATTGCGACTTGTGGCATATTGCCTTAACCGATTATACAGGGTGATATTAACCTTTATATAGAGTAAGTTCAGGTAATGTGGACCCTGTTAAGATCTTTTTTTAATTGGAACAGAAAAATTTTTATTTTTTTCCTCATCAACTTAGACGTGTTCAAGGCGAAGAAGGGATTTATTTGTGATATTTATGAAGACGACCATTTAAAAGTTTTTTTTCAAGCTAAGAATGTATTCTTAATTTCTGCTATTGAATATTACAAATGTTGAAAAAACTCCTAAATATATTAGATCATGTAATGTTGTTTTAATATACTGACAGGTTTGGTTTGAATGTAACAAGGCTGCTGTATAAAATAATTAAAGATAAACAAAGGAATTTGGTTAATGTAACAACCTCCACAAGGTGGTTAAAACTGACCTGGGTCCACTTTACACGAATACATATATTCTCCCCCCCCATAAGAGATGACCATCTGTAAAAGCCATCCACTTGCATCTAATCTATTATCAATATCCTGCCATTTCAACCAAACCCAAAGACTGTAGCTGCCTGCAGATGAATTACATCCATCCAGAGTAATTCTGCCCGAGGGCAGGTCCTTCACTGACAATCATAGCACTTTCATGCTATGCTTGCAGCTTTACTAGGGAATTGAGGTTTTTATCGGGGTTTTTCCTCACCTGTAAGACAAATGTCAGGAAAACTTTAAGGCCAAAACGGTCCCCGAAATCATATGGCCATCATCCTTATCATTATCATCCTTACCATTATCATTATCATCATCATCCTTCACACCGGTGTGGAAAGCAACGGGAAGCTACCACACCTGCACATTTCCTAGTAAAGCTGCAAGCATAGCATGAAAATGCTATGATTGCAGTGAAGGACCTGCCTTCGGGCAGAATTAACTATGGATGGATGGATATTGGGGTGGGGCCCCATATGTTAACATAGGCAAGATTGCTCCATGTTATAGTCCTTAATGCTTTATGTCCCCGTCCCCACTGCAATCTAGCTGCCCTTCTTAGCATGTTCATTAGGCTCATAGCCTTGTTATTGTCTATCTCAATGTGTTTATCAAAGCTTAGTTTTGCAATTAAAGTGGATTCCTAGATATTTCATTTCTTGAACTTGCTTGATGCGTTCGTGGTTGACGTATACACTGATATTTTTATTAATTGAGGTCCTTTTTCTTGATATTAACATTGTGTGGACTTGGATTCATTGAATGTGATTTTGTTATTGTTAGCCCATAATTCTATTTTTCTTATGTCAGTATTTGCGTAATTTTCTGCCTCATTGTCGTTACTTCCTGTTGAGAGAAGTATTAGGTCGTCAGCGAAAGCGATAACATTAGAGTGATTTGAGAAGTAAGATTCAACAGTGAGTTGTACATGATAGTCCAAAAGCCAGGTCCGCTACATGTCCTTGTGGGCATCCTGTTGGTTACTTCCTTATAACTCTAAGCGTATTCACTGAGAACATTACAGAGCTGAAAGGTTTTAGATTATTATTCAATATGTTTATATATTTGGGAAAAAAAGGGGAGAGAGGGCCAAAAGGGGAGAGAGGGGGGCCAAAAAAAGTGAGAGGGGGGCAAAAAAGGTAGGGAGAAGGGGCAAAAGTGGGAGAGGGCTGCCAAAGGGGGGAGAGGGGGGAAACTTTATATAATATATATTTTTAAAAATTTTATATTATTCTTCGAAATTTTTATAAATTTTTTTTCGAAAATTTTTATAGTTTTAAAAAATTTTTATATTATTTTTCAATATTATTTTTCAATATTATTATATGTTTTTTAATTTTATTTTTTAATTTGATATTTTTTCCAACATTTTTTATATTTTCAAAGTTTTATATTTTTTCCAAAATGTTTATATTTTCTTGACAGTTTTTACAAATTATTTTAAAAATGTTATATTATTTTTCAAAATTTTTTATAAATGTTTATCAAAATTTTTATATTTTTTCCAAAAATTTTTATATATCTTTGCCAAAATAATTAAATGACATGTGAATGTTATAATCACCAATTAATGTTTCAAAACATTAAATAAATATTAACACTTTTTTTTAATAATGATCAGCCATAAATACTTTCAGATAAATTTGTGCCTATCTGTATAAGTAAAAAAAACTTAAAATAGTCTACAGGCTAGGATGGACTCTGGGGTCCACTTTACTGTAATATGGAGGTTACAGTGGACCTTTCTTGTAATGTAAAAAAGTTTATAAATTATCAAGATGTTTCCATATTTAAATAAAATAACAATGCTATTTCATAGTTCTTCTTCTTCTTCTTCCGTCCGTATGCAGTATTGGGTGATGATGCCCGTTCTGTGACTACAAAAACTGATCTTTCCATCGGTTGAAGGGTCTTCCGAGGTCTCTTTTGCTTTTAGGGTTGAGTTGGTAAATCATCTTTGGTAAACGGGAATTTGACATTCTCTGGACGTGTTGGAACCATTTAATATTTCATAGTTATAACACTAATATCCACCGCTGTGGTCTCGAGGTAGTGTGCTGCCTTGTCACGCAGAGGGCCCAGGCACTTTTCTGGGCGAGGTTTTTATTGGGGTTTTTCCTCACCTGTAAGACAAATGTCAAAAAAACTTTAAGGCCCAAACGGTCCCCAAAATCATATGGCCATCATCATCATCATTCTTATCATATCATCATCCTTCATCGGTGTGGAAAGCAACGGGAAGCTACCACACCTACAATTCCCTAGTAAAGCTGCAAGCATAGAATAAAAATGCTATAATTGCAGTGAAGGACCTGCCTTCGGGCAGAATTACTATGGATGGATGGATAACACTAATAATAATCACTGTAATTAAACAAAATTCAAATCCCTTAATTAAAAGAAGAGAAAACAGCAAATTCAAAATAGGAGTCCAATTTCCCAGAAGTTCCTCTATATACAATGAATCAACATATAGATTATTATGTAGAACATTTTTCTTCATTTTGATTCTGAAGTTATATTATTATATTATAGTTTTAATATAAATTTATATTCACAAATGGTCTTTTTTACACGCTTTATATTAGCTTGACCTGTATCTATCTATCTACCTATGTAACAGAATCTTTCAATGCGATTTTCACTCACTTAAAATCATTGGATCGACTTGAAACTTTTTATACTTGTAAAGGACCCGTGACAATACAATAAATTCATATTTTGTTTCTAAAATCCTGGCCAGAATCAGAAAATAAAAAAAAAGTGTCTTTGTATCTACGTAATGGAATTTTTGAACACGATTTTCATCCACGTAGAAACATTGGATCGACTTGAAACATTGTATACTTGTAAAGGACCCGTGACAATACAATATTTTCATATTTATTTCTAAAATCCTGGCCAGAATCGTCAGATAATCAAAAAAAAGTGTCTTTGTATCTATGTAACGGAATCTTTAAACACGATTTTCACCTACTTAGAAACATTGGATCGGCTTGAAACTTTGTATACTTATAAAGGACCCGTGACAATACAATAATTTCATATTTTGTTTCTAAAATCCTGGCCAGAATCATCAGAAAATCAAAAAAATGAAAACTGATATAATAGCTTGCAGACTTGTCGATTTTTTAGCTAATCGTAAGAGCTCAGTTGGTAGAGCGGTGAACTCTAGTGGTATATAATTTCAGTAATTCATAGGTCGCTGGTTCAAATCTGGCTGAGAGGTTTTTTTAGAAGAGTATTACTTTTAGTTCATATTACGATAGTATCGAATTTAAAGATATTTACATTTTTATCTTATTCTGTAAAATATTAAAACTAAAAAATAAAAAATAAATAATAGTTTTAAAAAACTAAAACAAAATAATTTTACCATCAAAAGCATGGGGTGCTTTTTTATGATTTTTACATTTTCTTCTTAGACACTTTACTTTTACCAATATCTGTTTTATTATCAAATGTATTAATCGATAAAGAACACCCCATGCTGTTGATGGTAAAATTATTTATCCCAAGCATGTTGCAAATTAAATTTATTTTTCATTTTTTTAGTTCGGTTTTCTAATAAAGCGTGTTGTTTTAGTTTTTTACAACATTTTTTTTAACTTATCCATGATTTGTTTGATCACAAATAATAAAATTGAATGTAGAAAGTAACTTGGAATTTCAATTTTAAAATATACAAACCTTTATAACATATCCTGTACTTCCCTTTAATTCCATCGGGGATCTTTTGTGGGGATATCAGGAACCTTCCTCATTGAGTTATTAGGGAGTAGAAAGGGATAATGATGAAATTTATTATTGAACAATTTTTTTAAATAAAAGTATCTGTTGCATTACAATGTATTCAATGACATTAACAAGTAATGAAAAACATAAACTGGATAACATTTTATATGACAAGTGCACTCATCAGTTAAGAACAAAATCTAACATAATATGAGAATACTATTCTAATACTTAAGATGTAATACAGAAAATAACACTAGCCAACAAAATTTTACTTTTTTCTGTAATTGGCATGGAAACAGCTATCCATGTTTTCGGGTGTGCTGATAACAAAAGTGTTAATGAAAATACAAGATTAGCTCTCGTTTTGAAGTTATGCTAACTTTACATTATTGCCTATATAAGCTTATGCATGTTGTTATCCCTTTGTCAGGCATTTGTAATTTTCTGCTGGTGATTTCCTAATTAGTGTCCACAAGTAATCGGCTAACGTTGATGCACTCCACTTTCCCGGGTATCTTATTTTCATGTTGGAAATTTGCTGGTGGAAGTATTCCCCGTGTTCGTTGCTTACAGCATGACAGTTGGGAATCTAAGAAATGTAACTTTAAGGACATGTTACACCCCAGCAGTGTATACAACATTCTTATAGTTTTCTGCCCTCTTATTTCCTACAAAGTTTGTTGACACTTGAACAAGCTAACTTTTCATTACCTGCCAGCGTGGTGTTGAAATGTTCATCTTTGTACATTTTCCGTATCTGGGGCCCATGAAAATCCCCCCCCTTTTTTTTTCGTCTCACTAAGCCATGGAAATCTCTGGTGCAAATAGATAAATGCTACTCAGTTTTGTCCATAGCCTTAAGAAAGTTCTTCATTAGGTCCAATTTTACATGAAGAGCAGGGAGAATTATGTTCTTGGATTTGACAAGTACTTTTTGCATAACATTGTGCAGTCTGGTTCAAGTGATTAATGCTTAGGCCTATCTATTTATAATGAAGTGCTATCCCAGAGGTACTGGAAGCAACAGAACTTGGTATAGCCCTGTTATAGCCTATGATTTTGAGATCCTGGAAATCAGCCATTTAAACTTGTCGCAGTAACAATTGTTTCATGTTAACATATGTTTCTTCCGATCGGAATCGATGGTAACATATTGCCATTATGCTGTAGGAGGAGTTGATGAACAACCTCCACTCAATAGCTATCTACTTCACTACAGATTATTAAGTTCCTTTCGAAAAATAGAAGGAATGGCATGTGGTGGGTACAGAGCAATCACATTTACATCTTCTCAAGATTATTATTGTAAGTGGTTCACAGGCAGCAGGAGTCGGAGACAGCAAGATGTGTTGTAATGGTATTTTGTGTGCAATGGGGAAAAAGTATGTTTCTGGACATGGGTTCCTATGTTAAATTTATTTGTTTTTGTCCCCTCTATAAGTCCTCAAATTCTAAGGGAAATTTAGACTCACCCTGTATAAATAAGATCTTTCTCTAGAATGTCCACGACAATCATTACTACATAGGCTTCCTGAGTGCAAGGAAAGAAATGGAACACTGGTGTATTGCAATGTCTTAACCAGATAATACAGCTGGGCAGAGAACACAAGGTACTGGTAAGTGCATATACGGTTCTGCATTATCAGTTATTAAATATCTACTCACTCCAGTCTAAGGTTGTAAAATCATAAAAGTTTCTTCCAATATTACAACATTTCACAAAGATTTCTTTCACTGACATTTCCTCAATAGGACTAGGATGCATTTAATATGCATTTATGTATGATACAAAAATCTATAAAATAAATTGTGTGCTCTCATATGTAGAGCGTAAATACTAACATTGTATCTCTCCAAAATTACTTTCAACTGAATGAAACATTTTATACATCACCTCATGTACAAACTTTTAGGAATGATGGATCAAACAGAGAGGATTTCTTTCTAGGGAACATACACATTTTTTTTATTTCTGAACATTGGTCAAGGTAAGAATCAAATGAATTGTGAATTCTTCTTACCTCATAGTTCTATGTTTTTTAAACACAGCACCGCAGTATCGGCAAACAATCTTCACCATCATCAGCTGTTCTTATGACTGTCAATTTTTTTCTTTTGCCGGTAATTCCCAATTTAATTTGAAAATTACTCCTTAAAAAATAACACCAAATGGCAGTTCGGATAATTACTGGCAAAATTGACAGTTGTGAAAACAGCTGACGATGGTGAAGGTTGTTCGCCGATACTGTGGTGCTGTGTTTATAAAAACATAGAGGTATGAGGTAAGAATAATTGTAATTCATTCCATTCTTATTAATAAAACCTCACAATGTTAAAATTCCCAAATTTATTATATTAAATTGGTCAAGGTGCTTGTCTAAAAGTCCCACTATATATATCTCAATCAATCATTTCAGCCCAGATTTTCACATAAAACCTTCATTGTTCAAACAAGGAAATGTATTTGGATTCTCATAATCCTTCATGCAAATTATTGCCTCATCTGTATTGTATGGGCAGGGCAGCATCATTACTGCTGTGATGATGAAACCACTATATTGCATACAAGAAGCAAAATATCATGGTCCTACTGCCCGATTAAACTTATCAAACATGTCTTCGTCAAAGTCCAGCTGTTCTCACTTAATGCCTTCAACCACCAATACAAGGTTTCCCATCTCACAAACCATCAATTAATTACAATAAAGGTACTGTACTGTGGATATCTCTCGTTAAGATGTAGATGCTAAGAGCCTTACCTTCACCATAATGATGTTAACAAGGTGTTGTACTGGAGATATATGATGCAGATTAACTAATTAAGTGTCATAATGTGTGCATAAATCATAATAAATGTTCCTTTATAAAAAAACATTCAAGGTGAAGTCCTATGTAATTACATTAATTACTGCTGTATAGTCAATGATCAATACAAAAATCTTATATAACAAATGTTAAAAATATATCTAATAACACAATGAGGAAGTTGAAATGTAATTAAATGATTATACTTTTTCAATCACATAATTAAATTATTTTAGCATAAAAATATTTTTTGAATGTTTATGAACTATGAATCTGAACCATAAATATAATTTTTTTAAGCACTGTGAATTATACTAATAATATTACCAAGGGTTTTATAAATTAACATGAACACACAGGACTGTTCTTCATATTTATCTTCTTCTTCTTCCTTCCAAGTATTAGGCCGAGGCCTGTTACAATCCTATAGAAAATTTTCCCTCCAGCATTTTATAGGAGGGCCCAGTGATCTTCGTCCTCTTGGTATATAATTATAAACAGCTTGGGGATCCGATTTGAACTCATTCTTTCAACATGGTGTTTCCATTTTAGTTGGTATTGTTTAATGTATTCCAAAATTGGCGTAGTCTTCAATTCTTTTAAGATATCGATGTTCCTTTTCCAATCCCATCTGGTGTAACCCGCTGTTCTGCGCATGAATCTCATTTCACAAGCCGTTATTCTGCTTTCATGTTGTCTTTTTAGTGTCCATGCTTCACTACCATAGGTCAACACTGGTCTAGCCAAAGTGTTATATAAACGTAATCTGGTGTTTTTTTTGTACAAGGGATGGTTTCATAACTTGATTAATAATTCCCAAACTTTTATTATAACTAGTAATTTTTTCAGGGATATCCTTTTCATCCCAGATAGAGAGATAATATCCAAGATATTTAAATTGATTAGATCTCTCTAAAATTTTATTCTGGAGACAGATTTTACTTTGTATGGGGTCCTTCCCCTTCTTCATATTTATAAGAGCAGGAAATAACAAGTTAATTGGAATCTACCTATTACTTAAAATGAAACTACTGTAATTCCTTAAAATTGTTGGAGGAGAGTAAAATGGTCACATAGCAGAGGGAGCATGATACAAGAAACAGATGTACACTACGTGACAGTGTAAACAGATAAAAAATGTGAATTTTGAATTGACCTAATTGAGTGTTAATATAATAAATTTGGAAATTTTTTACATTATGACATTTTCTTAATAAGAATTCTTACTATATTAAATTAATGTTGGGAAGTAAACATTATGAGGTATAATCATTCAAATTCACCTCATAGGATTCATGCTTCCATGATATCGCGATTTCAAACACAGTCATGTTCATCTTCAGCCGTAACTCCGAATGACAAAATCCCTCGGCCGTCAACTGTTCTATTGCCGCCATCTTCAGTGCTGCCATCTATGGTTGAATTTATGAACTTCGAAATCAAAGTAATTTCGTTAGGGATATCAAAATTCATTGATCTATCTTTGTTTTTCTGAATGTATATTTTTTCCCAAACTGTCAATTCCAAAGGTTTCTCTACTTGTTTTAAAAGTTTAGCTTCTCTTCCAATTTTATGATGTTCTAATAAACTTATTAATGATGCAAGAACGTCTTGTTAAAATAATATTATCAAGCATTTAAACTACATTCAGGTTAATCTTGTCTACAGCAACTATTGTAGAACATATTCTTTTGTGAATCAACGTTCAACTTTAAAATATTATTAGGCCTAATCGAGAATGAGTGTAACAAAAGGCATTTTATGATGTCTTTATTTTCCTACCCAGAGCTTTATAAATATTATTTATGTCCTGTGCATCCATCAAACAGTCAAAGTTTTGCATTTTGCAATAAATTTAAGGAAATATTCATCAATATCATAAGAAAACAATCAATTGATATGAAAGTCCGACATTTTTTCTAGTTATACAATCCTTAAACAAGGCTGGGGCATGTATAACGATTCCCATGTAAAGTTGTACATCTCTTACCCACTGAGCAGCTAATACAGTGTTTATTAGTAAGAATTTTCAACTGTAATGTGTATAAACCTTGTATAAAAGTTATATATCGTTTATTAGTAAGAGGGTAACACTCACAAAATGGTATTTGAGAAAATAATTTAAACTTTGATTCCCGATTTGTCTTGTCACCGTGGTCAATAATGTACAACAGGCTTCCTTTGTGTGAAATTAAGTATATTTTGCATACATGAAAGTATATTTCAGGAATTACATATGACATATTTTTTCTCAAAAATTTGGTTTACTTTTCAAAATCGTGTTTTCAAATAATAGGCCTAACTGTGAATTATGTAAATTGCATTCCGTATGTTTTGTCATGACACAATCCTTACGTCTGATTTAGAATACCTCTTTAAAGAAAAACTTGGGCTCAACTGCACTTCTACTAGCGCTTGATTTTTCAGTTATATTGTTCTAGACTGTAGCTCTTCTTTTGTATTTACTAACAATATTTAATATTTTAAACTTTTTCAAACAATTTTATAGCATTATTAGACAATTTTGAAGTATTCATTTAAATACGCAAATTACAATATTACGACACTGTTAGACAATATTGTGATGCTAACTGCTATTTTCTCCACAGAGTACATTACTTAGTCTATGATTTTTCTATCGCTGTTTTGGATTATCGCTGGTTCGATCAGCATTAGGGAATTTTTAATAAACATTTGGTAATTTTAATATTATTAATATACGTTTTTAACATCGATTTGGGGATTTATTGCAAATATTGGTCATTTAAATTTCATAGCGACGGATAATAATCGATATGTGGTTCGATTGTGGGTTATCGCTGGCTCTATATATTCTGGTGCATGCGCACTGCTGTTATATAGAACTTCGAAAATATTTCACGCTAGTTCAAGTGCAGTTTTTCCAAAACTTGTTTATAATTCACATGAATTTGTATTTCTTAGTCTGTAATATGTGTACTTATTCATCAATGTTTTTTCCACAGAATAAATGAGGCTGTCAAGATCAAATCCTATTGGTGTATACAGTGAATGGGAATGCATAAAATTTTAGGTAAGTAAATTTGAGATATTTGGAGTAGGCCTAATGCTACTACTACCTTCATTTTACCAACCTGGAAGTATAGCTTTAAACTGATATATTCTGATAAAAAATAACTGAACTAAATCATCCTAATATATTTTTATTCTTTTGGTTTGATGTATGTTATTAGTAGAGGGTGGATTTGTGCATATTTACATGTTTTATTCTCTTCAAAGATAAACATATGCATGGAGGAGGAAAATGTGTTTCCATGTCATCTGGAATCAATTGGCAAAATTTTATAGTGCATTTAAAGGCATATTCAAGGGATTAGCACATATTTCACTAATATGTGCATATGGGTGCATATATTATAATTTTTTCTCTATTTTCATATTGAAATATTAGTTTGTAACCCCATAAAATGACAAGTTTCTATTTATTGTCATGTTTTTATCAAATGAAAATCTTGTTTTCATAGAAAGCGGAGAATCCCTATTTTGCATTTTTGCACAACAGTGACATCTGAACTTTTAAATCTCAACAGGTCAATAAAGCAATCTGGCTTAAACCATTTCCTGAAAGGAAGATTTCGAAAGAAATGAACATGCTTGCCAACAATGTACAGTTTATTGGTGGTAATTTCCTTGTTTTCGTTTTCAACTGGCGATATTCTTTGAAGTTTTAACATCAGCTTTATTGAGACTTGGCATACAAGACAAAGACTCAAAAATCATTCCTGAAATATACTTTCATGTATGCAAAATATACTTAATTTCACACAAAGGAAGCCTGTTGTACATTATTGACCACGGTGACAAGACAAATCGGGAATCAAAGTTTAAATTATTTTCTCAAATACCATTTTGTGAGTGTTACCCTCTTACTAATAAACGATATATAACTTTTATACAAGGTTTATACACATTACAGTTGAAAATTCTTACTAATAAACACTGTATTAGCTGCTCAGTGGGTAAGAGATGTACAACTTTACATGGGAATCGTTATACATGCCCCAGCCTTGTTTAAGGATTGTATAACTAGAAAAAATGTCGGACTTTCATATCAATTGATTGTTTTCTTATGATATTGATGAATATTTCCTTAAATTTATTGCAAAATGCAAAACTTTGACTGTTTGATGGATGCACAGGACATAAATAATATTTATAAAGCTCTGGGTAGGAAAATAAAGACATCATAAAATGCCTTTTGTTACACTCATTCTCGATTAGGCCTAATAATATTTTAAAGTTGAACGTTGATTCACAAAAGAATATGTTCTACAATAGTTGCTGTAGACAAGATTAACCTGAATGTAGTTTAAATGCTTGATAATATTATTTTAACAAGACGTTCTTGCATCATTAATAAGTTTATTAGAACATCATAAAATTGGAAGAGAAGCTAAACTTTTAAAACAAGTAGAGAAACCTTTGGAATTGACAGTTTGGGAAAAAATATACATTCAGAAAAACAAAGATAGATCAATGAATTTTGATATCCCTAACGAAATTACTTTGATTTCGAAGTTCATAAATTCAACCATAGATGGCAGCACTGAAGATGGCGGCAATAGAACAGTTGACGGCCGAGGGATTTTGTCATTCGGAGTTACGGCTGAAGATGAACATGACTGTGTTTGAAATCGCGATATCATGGAAGCATGAATCCTATGAGGTGAATTTGAATGATTATACCTCATAATGTTTACTTCCCAACATTAATTTAATATAGTAAGAATTCTTATTAAGAAAATGTCATAATGTAAAAAATTTCCAAATTTATTATATTAACACTCAATTAGGTCAATTCAAAATTCACATTTTTTATCTGTTTACACTGTCACGTAGTGTACATCTGTCTGCTATGTGACCATTTTACTCTCCTCCAACAATTTTAAGGAATTACAGTAGTTTCATTTTAAGTAATAGGTAGATTCCAATTAACTTGTTATTTCCTGCTCTTATAAATATGAAGAAGGGGAAGGACCCCATACAAAGTAAAATCTGTCTCCAGAATAAAATTTTAGAGAGATCTAATCAATTTAAATATCTTGGATATTATCTCTCTATCTGGGATGAAAAGGATATCCCTGAAAAAATTACTAGTTATAATAAAAGTTTGGGAATTATTAATCAAGTTATGAAACCATCCCTTGTACAAAAAAAAACACCAGATTACGTTTATATAACACTTTGGCTAGACCAGTGTTGACCTATGGTAGTGAAGCATGGACACTAAAAAGACAACATGAAAGCAGAATAACGGCTTGTGAAATGAGATTCATGCGCAGAACAGCGGGTTACACCAGATGGGATTGGAAAAGGAACATCGATATCTTAAAAGAATTGAAGACTACGCCAATTTTGGAATACATTAAACAATACCAACTAAAATGGAAACACCATGTTGAAAGAATGAGTTCAAATCGGATCCCCAAGCTGTTTATAATTATATACCAAGAGGACGAAGATCACTGGGCCCTCCTATAAAATGCTGGAGGGAAAATTTTCTATAGGATTGTAACAGGCCTCGGCCTAATACTTGGAAGGAAGAAGAAGAAGATAAATATGAAGAACAGTCCTGTGTGTTCATGTTAATTTATAAAACCCTTGGTAATATTATTAGTATAATTCACAGTGCTTAAAAAAATTATATTTATGGTTCAGATTCATAGTTCATAAACATTCAAAAAATATTTTTATGCTAAAATAATTTAATTATGTGATTGAAAAAGTATAATCATTTAATTACATTTCAACTTCCTCATTGTGTTATTAGATATATTTTTAACATTTGTTATATAAGATTTTTGTATTGATCATTGACTATACAGCAGTAATTAATGTAATTACATAGGACTTCACCTTGAATGTTTTTTTATAAAGGAACATTTATTATGATTTATGCACACATTATGACACTTAATTAGTTAATCTGCATCATATATCTCCAGTACAACACCTTGTTAACATCATTATGGTGAAGGTAAGGCTCTTAGCATCTACATCTTAACGAGAGATATCCACAGTACAGTACCTTTATTGTAATTAATTGATGGTTTGTGAGATGGGAAACCTTGTATTGGTGGTTGAAGGCATTAAGTGAGAACAGCTGGACTTTGACGAAGACATGTTTGATAAGTTTAATCGGGCAGTAGGACCATGATATTTTGCTTCTTGTATGCAATATAGTGGTTTCATCATCACAGCAGTAATGATGCTGCCCTGCCCATACAATACAGATGAGGCAATAATTTGCATGAAGGATTATGAGAATCCAAATACATTTCCTTGTTTGAACAATGAAGGTTTTATGTGAAAATCTGGGCTGAAATGATTGATTGAGATATATATGGTGGGACATTTTAGACAAGCACCTTGACCAATTTAATATAATAAATTTGGGAATTTTAACATTGTGAGGTTTTATTAATAAGAATGGAATGAATTACAATTATTCTTACCTCATACCTCTATGTTTTTATAAACACACAGCACCACAGTATCGGCGAACAACCTTCACCATCGTCAGCTGTTTTCACAACTGTCAATTTTGCCAGTAATTATCCGAACTGCCATTTGGTGTTATTTTTTAAGGAGTAATTTTCAAATTAAATTGGGAATTACCGGCAAAAGAAAAAAATTGACAGTCATAAGAACAGCTGATGATGGTGAAGATTGTTTGCCGATACTGCGGTGCTGTGTTTAAAAAACATAGAACTATGAGGTAAGAAGAATTCACAATTCATTTGATTCTTACCTTGACCAATGTTCAGAAATAAAAAAAATGTGTATGTTCCCTAGAAAGAAATCCTCTCTGTTTGATCCATCATTCCTAAAAGTTTGTACATGAGGTGATGTATAAAATGTTTCATTCAGTTGAAAGTAATTTTGGAGAGATACAATGTTAGTATTTACGCTCTACATATGAGAGCACACAATTTATTTTATAGATTTTTGTATCATACATAAATGCATATTAAATGCATCCTAGTCCTATTGAGGAAATGTCAGTGAAAGAAATCTTTGTGAAATGTTGTAATATTGGAAGAAACTTTTATGATTTTACAACCTTAGACTGGAGTGAGTAGATATTTAATAACTGATAATGCAGAACCGTATATGCACTTACCAGTACCTTGTGTTCTCTGCCCAGCTGTATTATCTGGTTAAGACATTGCAATACACCAGTGTTCCATTTCTTTCCTTGCACTCAGGAAGCCTATGTAGTAATGATTGTCGTGGACATTCTAGAGAAAGATCTTATTTATACAGGGTGAGTCTAAATTTCCCTTAGAATTTGAGGACTTATAGAGGGGACAAAAACAAATAAATTTAACATAGGAACCCATGTCCAGAAACATACTTTTTCCCCATTGCACACAAAATACCATTACAACACATCTTGCTGTCTCCGACTCCTGCTGCCTGTGAACCACTTACAATAATAATCTTGAGAAGATGTAAATGTGATTGCTCTGTACCCACCACATGCCATTCCTTCTATTTTTCGAAAGGAACTTAATAATCTGTAGTGAAGTAGATAGCTATTGAGTGGAGGTTGTTCATCAACTCCTCCTACAGCATAATGGCAATATGTTACCATCGATTCCGATCGGAAGAAAACATATGTTAACATGAAACAATTGTTACTGCGACAAGTTTAAATGGCTGATTTCCAGGATCTCAAAATCATAGGCTATAACAGGGCTATACCAAGTTCTGTTGCTTCCAGTACCTCTGGGATAGCACTTCATTATAAATAGATAGGCCTAAGCATTAATCACTTGAACCAGACTGCACAATGTTATGCAAAAAGTACTTGTCAAATCCAAGAACATAATTCTCCCTGCTCTTCATGTAAAATTGGACCTAATGAAGAACTTTCTTAAGGATATGGACAAAACTGAGTAGCATTTATCTATTTGCACCAGAGATTTCCATGGCTTAGTGAGACGAAAAAAAAAAGGGGGGGGATTTTCATGGGCCCCAGATACGAAAAATGTACAAAGATGAACATTTCAACACCACGCTGGCAGGTAATGAAAAGTTAGCTTGTTCAAGTGTCAACAAACTTTGTAGGAAATAAGAGGGCAGAAAACTATAAGAATGTTGTATACACTGCTGGGGTTGTAACATGTCCTTAAAGTTACATTTCTTAGATTCCCAACTGTCATGCTGTAAGCAACGAACACGGGGAATACTTCCACCAGCAAATTTCCAACATGAAAATAAGATACCCGGGAAAGTGGAGTGCATCAACGTTAGCCGATTACTTGTGGACACTAATTAGGAAATCACCAGCAGAAAATTACAAATGCCTGACAAAGGGATAACAACATGCATAAGCTTATATAGGCAATAATGTAAAGTTAGCATAACTTCAAAACGAGAGCTAATCTTGTATTTTCATTAACACTTTTGTTATCAGCCACACCCGAAAACATGGATAGCTGTTTCCATGCCAATTACAGAAAAAAGTAAAATTTTGTTGGCTAGTGTTATTTTCTGTATTACATCTTAAGTATTAGAATAGTATTCTCATATTATGTTAGATTTTGTTCTTAACTGATGAGTGCACTTGTCATATAAAATGTTATCCCAGTTTATGTTTTTCATTACTTGTTAATGTCATTGAATACATTGTAATGCAACAGATACTTTTATTTAAAAAAATTGTTCAATAATAAATTTCATCATTATCCCTTTCTACTCCCTAATAACTCAATGAGGAAGGTTCCTGATAATCCACACAAAAGATCCCCGATGGAATTAAAGGGAAGTACAGGATATGTTATAAAGGTTTGTATATTTTAAAATTGAAATTCCAAGTTACTTTCTACATTCAATTTTATTATTTGTGATCAAACAAATCATGGATAAGTTAAAAAAAAAATGTTGTAAAAAACTAAAACAACACGCTTTATTAGAAAACCGAACTAAAAAAATGAAAAATAAATTTAATTTGCAACATGCTTGGGATAAATAATTTTACCATCAACAGCATGGGGTGTTCTTTATCGATTAATACATTTGATAATAAACAGATATTGGTAAAAGTAAAGTGTCTAAGAAGAAAATGTAAAAATCATAAAAAGCACCCCATGCTTTTGATGGTAAAATTATTTTGTTTTAGTTTTTTAAAACTATTATTTATTTTTTATTTTTTAGTTTTAATATTTTACAGAATAAGATAAAAATGTAAATATCTTTAAATTCGATACTATCGTAATATGAACTAAAAGTAATACTCTTCTAAAAAAACCTCTGAGCCAGATTTGAACCAGCGACCTATGAATTACTGAAATTATATACCACTAGAGTTCACCGCTCTACCAACTGAGCTCTTACGATTAGCTAAAAAATCGACAAGTCTGCAAGCTATTATATCAGTTTTCATTTTTTTGATTTTCTGATGATTCTGGCCAGGATTTTAGAAACAAAATATGAAATTATTGTATTGTCACGGGTCCTTTATAAGTATACAAAGTTTCAAGCCGATCCAATGTTTCTAAGTAGGTGAAAATCGTGTTTAGAGATTCCGTTACATAGATACAAAGACACTTTTTTTTGATTATCTGACGATTCTGGCCAGGATTTTAGAAATAAATATGAAAATATTGTATTGTCACGGGTCCTTTACAAGTATACAATGTTTCAAGTCGATCCAATGTTTCTACGTGGATGAAAATCGTGTTCAAAAATTCCATTACGTAGATACAAAGACACTTTTTTTTTATTTTCTGATTCTGGCCAGGATTTTAGAAACAAAATATGAATTTATTGTATTGTCACGGGTCCTTTACAAGTATAAAAAGTTTCAAGTCGATCCAATGATTTAAGTGAGTGAAAATCGCATTGAAAGATTCTGTTACATAGGTAGATAGATAGATACAGGTCAAGCTAATATAAAGCGTGTAAAAAAGACCATTTGTGAATATAAATTTATATTACAACTATAATATAATAATATAACTTCAGAATCAAAATGAAGAAAAATGTTCTACATAATAATCTATATGTTGATTCATTGTATATAGAGGAACTTCTGGGAAATTGGACTCCTATTTTGAATTTGCTGTTTTCTCTTCTTTTAATTAAGGGATTTGAATTTTGTTTAATTACAGTGATTATTATTAGTGTTATCCATCCATCCATAGTAATTCTGCCCGAAGGCAGGTCCTTCACTGCAATTATAGCATTTTTATTCTATGCTTGCAGCTTTACTAGGGAATTGTAGGTGTGGTAGCTTCCCGTTGCTTTCCACACCGATGAAGGATGATGATATGATAAGAATGATGATGATGATGGCCATATGATTTTGGGGACCGTTTGGGCCTTAAAGTTTTTTTGACATTTGTCTTACAGGTGAGGAAAAACCCCAATAAAAACCTCGCCCAGAAAAGTGCCTGGGCCCTCTGCGTGACAAGGCAGCACACTACCTCGAGACCACAGCGGTGGATATTAGTGTTATAACTATGAAATATTAAATGGTTCCAACACGTCCAGAGAATGTCAAATTCCCGTTTACCAAAGATGATTTACCAACTCAACCCTAAAAGCAAAAGAGACCTCGGAAGACCCTTCAACCGATGGAAAGATCAGTTTTTGTAGTCACAGAACGGGCATCATCACCCAATACTGCATACGGAAGAAGAAGAAGAAGAACTATGAAATAGCATTGTTATTTTATTTAAATATGGAAACATCTTGATAATTTATAAACTTTTTTACATTACAAGAAAGGTCCACTGTAACCTCCATATTACAGTAAAGTGGACCCAGAGTCCATCCTAGCCTGTAGACTATTTTAAGTTTTTTTTACTTATACAGATAGGCACAAATTTATCTGAAAGTATTTATGGCTGATCATTATTAAAAAAAAGTGTTAATATTTATTTAATGTTTTGAAACATTAATTGGTGATTATAACATTCACATGTCATTTAATTATTTTGGCAAAGATATATAAAAATTTTGGAAAAAATATAAAAATTTTGATAAACATTTATAAAAATTTTGAAAAATAATATAACATTTTTAAAATAATTTGTAAAAACTGTCAAGAAAATATAAACATTTTGGAAAAAATATAAAAACTTTGAAAAAATATAAAAATGTTGGAAAAAATATCAAATTAAAAAATAAAATTAAAAAACATATAATAATATTGAAAAATAATATTGAAAAATAATATAAAAATTTTTTAAAACTATAAAAATTTCGAAAAAAATTTATAAAAATTTCGAAGAATAATATAAAATTTTTAAAAATATATATATATAAGTTTTAAAAAATATAAAAATTTGGAAGAAATATAAAACTTTTGAAAATTATACATAAATTTTTTGAAAAAAATATAATTTTTTGGAAAAAATATATAAAAATTTTGGAAAGATATAAAATTTTTTTAAAAAAATATAAAAATATTGAATAATAATATAAAATTTCAGATCTGTAATGTTCTCAGTGAATACGCTTAGAGTTATAAAGGAAGTAACCAAGGATGCCCACAAGGATCATGTAGCGGACCTGGCTTTTGGACTATCATGTACAACTCACTGTTGAATCTTAACTTCTCAAATCACTCTAATGTTATCGCTTTCGCTGACGACCTAATACTTCTCTCAACAGGAAGTAACGACAATGAGGCAGAAAATTACGCAAATACTGACATAAGAAAAATAGAATTATGGGCTAACAATAACAAAATCACATTCAATGAATCCAAGTCCACAGCAATGTTAATATCAAGAAAAAGGACCTCAATTAATAAAAATATCAGTGTATACGTCAACCACGAACGCATCAAGCAAGTTCAAGAAATGAAATATCTAGGAATCCACTTTAATTGCAAACTAAGCTTTGATAAACACATTGAGATAACAACTAACAAGGCTATGAGCCTAATGAACATGCTAAGAAGGGCAGCTAGATTGCAGTGGGGACTGGGACATAAAGCATTAAGGACTATATACAATGGAGCAATCTTGCCTATGTTAACATATGGGGCCCCAATATCCATCCATCCATAGTAATTCTGCCCGAAGGCAGGTCCTTCACTGCAATCATAGCATTTTCATGCTATGCTTGCAGCTTTACTAGGAAATTGTGCAGGTGTGGTAGCTTCCCGTTGCTTTCCACACCGGTGAAGGATGATGATGATAATGATAATGGTAAGGATGATAATGATAAGGATGATGGCCATATGATTTCGGGGACCGTTTGGGCCTTAAAGTTTTCCTGACATTTGTCTTACAGGTGAGGAAAAACCCCGATAAAAACCTCAATTCCCTAGTAAAGCTGCAAGCATAGCATGAAAGTGCTATGATTGCAGTGAAGGACCTGCCCTCGGGCAGAATTACTATGGATGGATGTCATTCATCTGCAGGCAGCTACAGTCTTTGGGTTTAGGTGAAATTTCAAGGATATTAAATAAAATTAATCAAGTGTATGGCTTTTACATATGGCACTCTTATTGATAAAATATATGTATTCGTGTAAAGTGGACCCAGGTCAGTTTTAACCACCTTGTGGAGGTTGTACATTAACCAAATTCCTTTGTTATCTTTAATTATTTTATACAGCAGCCTTGTTACATTCAAACCAAACCTGTCAGTATATTAAAACAACATTACATGATCTAATATATTTAGGAGTTTTTTCAACATTTGTAATATTCAATAGCAGAAATTAAGAATACATTCTTAGCTTGAAAAACTTTTAAATGGTCGTCTTCATAAATATCACAAATAAATCCTTCTTCGCCTTGAACACGTCTAAGTTGATGAGGAAAAATAAAAATTTTTCTGTTCCAATTAAAAAAAGATCTTAACAGGGTCCACATTACCTGAACTTACTCTATATAAAGGTTAATATCACCCTGTATAATCGGTTAAGGCAATATGCCACAAGTCGCAATGGGGCCAGGATTTATATTTAACTCTCCTAAACCTAGAGGCAGCAGCACCAAGGTCTGGAATAGACACCCATCACCCAGCCAACATCTCATGCCAATTCCTTGGAAAGAACCTCCCACACCCCATGCCTGCCTGTAGTGGAATCATTTTATCTTTATTTTGGATTGACAGGGTATTCATGTACTTAAAAATGTAAAAAAGTAAATGCTAATATATAAATCTCTTAATAAGCTTGGCAAACTGATTTCCTCTCCCTACATTACAAATACACCTTCCCCAAGTATTATATTATTACAGAAATAGGTTTTATGATCAACTGTAAATTAAGAATGGCAGTTTCTTGCAGCATGAAAATAATTTTAGATTATTTTACAGAAATAGATTTGACTATGCAACTTCCGTATAGGTTTCAGTGAAGAAACAATTATGCTAGCAAAAGACAATATGAACTACAGACATTACATATAACTTTAAGAAGGGGCCATGTTGATAAATGTTTAATGAGATTAGATTAGCCATCTTTGTGAAATCAAGTATCTCATTGTTATAGCACAACTTTCCAGCATAATGATATTCATTCTGTGGATTATTCTTGTATATACCTCTTCCAAGCTAAATTCCAGCTGTAATGTAAATAAACCACACACATGACTACGTTTTCATTGGTCACATAATGGTTTTACCTTCAAGCGTGTAAAAAATACTAGTTCGCTAACACTTGAAGTAAAGGATATAAAAGTATGCATTATATAGCACATGTCTGTATAAATTATATGGGAGAATCTTAAAATATATAATTACAATTTTAATACATTAAATAAATAAGCAGTTTATTTCATCAATTAACATTATGAAGTTTTCAAGTTAATAGCTAATGAGGTGAGATTACACGACTCTTATGCATGCACAATGAAGATTACGTTAGAATTTCAATTGTTCCAAATGGCTACTTCTCCTATATAATTTTTAAAGCATCAAAAAGGTAAACCTCTTGAAAAGCAGACATTATTTTGAATGTTTTCGAACAGTTTAGTGAAAAATATCCTGGTTTTGTTGAGGATGTGAAAATAACATCCCCCAAGGATCCCCCAAGGATCCCCCAAGGGTCCCCCAAGGGTCCCCCAAGGGTCCCCCAAGGGGATACCCCAAGGGTCCCCCAAGGGTCCCCCATGCGGGTCCCCCAAGGGTCCCCCAAGGGGGTCCCCCAAGGGTCCCCAAGGGGATCCACCAAAGGTCCCCCAAGTGTCCCCCACGGGGGTCCCCCCAAGTGTCCCCCAAGGGGTTCCCCCAAGGGGTCCCCCAAGGGGGTCCCCCCCAAGCGTCCCCCAAGGGCCCCCCCAAGGGACCCCAATGGTCCCCCAAGGTTCCCCCAAGGGTCCCCCAAGGGGGTCCCCCAAGGGTCCCCATGGGTCCCCCAAGGGGGTCCCCCAAGGGTATACCCCCAAGGTTCCCACAAGAGTCCCCCAAGGGTGTCCCCCAAGGGTCTCCCAAGGGTCCCCCAAGGGGGTCCAAAGGGGGTCCCCAAGGTGGTCCCCCAAGGGTCCCCCAAGGGTCCCCCAAGGGGGTCCCCCAAGGGGATCCCCCGAAAGGGTCCCCCAAGGGGGTCCCCCAAGGGGGTTCCCCCCAAGGGTCCCCAAGGGGGTACCCCAAGGGGGTCCCCCCAAGGGTCCTACAAGGGTTCCCCCAAGGGTCCCCCAAGGGTCATCCTAGGGTCCCCCAAGGGGGTCCACCAAGGGTCCCCCAAAAGGGTCCCCCAAGGGGGTCCCCCAAAAGGGTCCCCCAAGGGTCCCCCAAGGGTCCCCCAAGGGTCCCCAAAGAGGGTCCCCCAAGGGACCCCCAAGGGTCCCCCAAGGGGATCCCCCAAGGGTCCCCAAGGGGGTCCCCGAAAGGGTCCCCAAGGGTCCCCCAAGGGGTTCCCCCAAGGGGGTCCCCCAAGGCTCCCCAAGGGGGTCCCCCAAGGGTCCACCAAGGGTCCCCCAAGAGTCCCCCAAGGGGATCCCCCAAGGGTCCCCCAAGGGTCCCCCTAGGGTCCCCCAAGGGTGTCCCCACAAGGGTCCCCCAAGGGTGTCCCCCCAAGGTCCCCCAAGGGTCCCCAGGGTGTCCCCCAAGGGGGTCCCCCCCAAGGGTCCCCAAGGGGTCCAACAAGGGTCCCCAAGGGTCCTCCAAGGGGGTCCCCCAAGGGTCCTCCAAGGGTCCCCAAGGGGATCCCCCAAGGGTCCCCCAAGGGGGTCCCCCAAGGGTCCCCCAAGGGGATCCCCCAAGGGTCCCCCAAGGGGGTCCCCCCATGGGTCACCCAAGGGGATCCCACAAGGGTCCCCCAAGCGGGTCCCCAAGGGTCCCCCAAGGGTCCGCCAAGGGGTCCCCCAAGGGTCCCCCAAGTGTCCCCCAAGGGTCCCCCAAGGGGGTTCCCCAAGGTTCCCCCAAGGGTCCCCAATGGTCCCCCAAGGGTCCGCCAAGGGGGTCCCCCAAGGGTCCCCCAAGGGTCCCCCAAGGGGATCCCCCAAGGGTCCCCCAAGGGTCCCTCAAGGGGGTCCCCCAAGGGTCCCCCAAGGGGGTCCCCCAAGCGGATCCCGATAGGGTCCCACAAGTGTCCCCCAAGGGGGTCTCCCAAGGGTCACCCATGGGTCCCCAAGGGTCCCCCAAGGGGGTCCCCCCCCAAGGGGGTCCCCCAAGGGTCCCCCAAATGTCCCCCAAGGGTCCCCCAAAGGGTCCCCCAAGGGGGTCCCCCAAGGGGGCCCCAAGTGGGTCCTTCAAGGTCCCCCAAGGGGATCCCCCAAGGGGATCACCCAAGGGGATCCCCCAAGGCTCCCCCAAGGGTCCCCCAAGGGATCCCCCAAGGATCACCCAAGGGTCCCCCAAGGAGGTCCTCCCAAGGGTCCCCCAAGGGGATCCCCCAAGGGCCCCCCCAAGGGGGTCCCCCAAGGTGGTCCCCCAAGGGTGTCCCCCCAAGGGTCCGCCAAGGGGGTCCCCCAAGGGTCCCCCAAGGGTCCCCCAAGGTTCCCCCAAGGGTCCCCCAAGGGTCCCCCAAGGGTCCCCCAAGGGGATCCCCCAAGGTTCCCCCAAGGGTCCCCCAAGGGGGTCCCCCAAGGGCCATCCAAGGGGATCCCCCAAGGGTCCCCCAAGGGGGTCCCCCAAGGGTCCCCCAAGGGGGGTCCCTCAAGGGTCCCCCAAGGTTCCCCCAGGGTGTCCCCCAAGGGTCGCCCAAGGATCCCCCAAGGATCCCCCAAGGGTCCCACAAGGGTCCCCCAAGGTGATCCCCAAGAGTCCACCAAGGGTCCCCCCAAGGGTCCCCCAAGGGGGTTCCCCAAGGGTCCCCCAAGGGTCCCCCAAGGGGGTCCCCAAAGGGTCCCCCAAGGGTCCCCCAAGGGGGTCCCAAAGGGGTCCCCCAAGGGGCCCCCAAGGGTCCCCACAGGTGGTCCCCCAAGGGGGTCCCCCAAGGGTCCCCCAAGGCGATCCCCCAAGGGTCCCCCAAGGGTCTCCCAAGGTCCCCCAAGGGTCCCCCAATGGGATCCCCCAAGGGTCCCAAGGGTCCCCCCAGGGGGTCCCCCAAGGGTCCCCCAAGGGGGTCCCCCCCAAGGGTCTCCCAAGGGGATCCCCCAAGGGTCACCCAAGGTTCCCCAAGGGGGTCCCCCAAGGGTCCCCAAGGGTCCCCCAAGGGTCCCCCAAGGGCCCCCCAAGGGGGTCTTCCAAGGGTCCCCAAGTGTCCCCCAAGGGGTTCCCCCAAGGGGGTCCCTCCAAGGGTCCCCCAAGGGGATCCCCCAAGGGTCCCCCAAGGGTCCCCCAAGTGTCCACCAAGGGGATCCTCCAAGGGTCCCCCAAGGGGGTCCCCCAAGGGCATCCCCCAAGGATCCCCCAAGGATCCCCCAAGGGTCGGCGAACGGGGTCCCCCAAGGTTCCCCCAAGTGTCCCCCAAGGGGGTCCCCCCCAAGGGTCCCCCAAGGGGATCCCCCAAGGGTCCCCCAAGGGTCCCCCCCAAGGGTCCCCCAAGGGGGTCCCCCAAGGGTCCCCCAAGGATCCCCCAAGGATCCCCCAAGGGTCCCCCAAGGGTCCCCCAAGGGTCCCCCAAGGGGATACCCCAAGGGTCCCCCAAGGGTCCCCCATGCGGGTCCCCCAAGGGGGTCCCCCAAGGGTCCCCAAGGGGATCCACCAAAGGTCCCCCAAGTGTCCCCCACGGGGGTCCCCCCAAGTGTCCCCCAAGGGGTTCCCCCAAGGGGTCCCCCAAGGGGGTCCCCCCCAAGCGTCCCCCAAGGGCCCCCCCAAGGGACCCCAATGGTCCCCCAAGGTTCCCCCAAGGGTCCCCCAAGGGGGTCCCCCAAGGGTCCCCAAGGGTCCCCCAAGGGGGTCCCCCAAGGGTATACCCCAAGGTTCCCACAAGGGGGTCCCCAAAGGGTCCCCCAAGAGGGTCCCCCAAGGGGGTCCCCCAATGGTCCCCCAAGGGGGTCACAAGGGGTCCCCCAAGGGTCCCCCAAGTTTCCCACAAGGGGGTTCCCCCAAGGGTCCCCCAAGGGGGTCCCCCAAAAGTCCCCAAGGGTCCCCCAAGGGGGTCCCCCAAGGGGTCCCCCAAGGTTCCCACAAGGGGGGTCCCCCAAGGTTCCCCCAAGAGGGTCCCCCAAGGGGGTCCCCCAATGGTCCCCCAAGGGGGTCCCCCAAGGGGGTCCGAAAGGGGTCCCCCAAGGGTCCCCCAAGGGTGTCCCCCAAGGGGCCCCCAAGGGGCCCCCAAGGGGGTCCCGCAAGGGTCCCCCAAGGGGATCCCCCAAGGGTCCCCCAAGGGTCCCCAAGGGGATCCCCCAAGGGTCACCCAAGGGGGTCCCCCAAGGGTCCCCCAAGGGGGTCCCTAAAGGGGGTCCCCCCAAGTGTCCCCCAAGGATCCCCCAAGGAAGTCCCCCAAGGGTCCACCAAGGGGGTCCCCCAAGGGGCCCCCAAGGGTCCCCCAATGGGGTCCACCAAGGGGGTCTCCCAAGGTTCCCCCAAGGGGGTCCCCCCAAGGGTCCCCCAAGGTTCCCCCAAGGATCCCCCAAGGATCCCCCAAGGGTCCCCCAAGGGTCCCACAAGGGTCCCCCAAGGTGATCCCCCAAGATTCCACCAAGGGTCCCCCCAAAGGTCCCTCAAGGGGGTCCCCCAAGGGTCCCCTAAGGGGGTCCCAAGGGGGTCCCCCAAGGGTCCCCCAAGGGGCTCCCCCAAGGGGCCCCCAAGGGTCCCCAAAGGGGGTCCCCCAAGGCGATTCCCCAAGGGTCCCCCAATGGGATCCCCCAAGGGCCCCCCAAGGGTCCCCAAGGGACCCCCAAGGGGTTCCCCCAAGGGGGTCTCCCCCCCAAGGGTCCCCCAAAGGGTCACCCAAGGTTCCCCACCAAAGGTGATCCCAAGGGGATCCCCCAAGGGTCCCCTAAGGGTCCCCCAAGGGGGTCCCCAAGGGTCCCCCAACGGTCCCCCAAGGGTCCCCCAAGTGTCCCTCAAGGGGGTCCCCCAAGGGTCCCCCAAGGGGGTCCCCCAAGGGTCCTCCAAGGGTCCCCCAAGGGGGTCCCCCAAGGGTCCCCCAAGGGGATCCCACGTATTTAGAGAACGCATAATAGCATGCATTTCCAGAATTGAGCCTATGTTTAATTTCTTTTTGCATCTCATTCCTATTTGTGATTATTGTTCCTAGGTATTTGAATTCAGCCACTTCCTCAAAATTTCCCTCATTTGTCATTAGCTGTCCATTTCCATTATATACTGGATTTCTACGTGTTTAGTTTTACTGATATTTACTTCCAGTCCTAATTTCTTAGTGTTACTAAATAGTGTGTGCGTTTTGGGCTTTAGTATCTCCTCGCTATCGGCCAGTAGTACAACATCATCAGCATAAACTAACAGCTTATTAATACCATTGAGTTGTAAGCCTTCCTCATTCTTTAAAGATTTAATGGCATGCTCTAGTACAAAATTAAATAGTAGAGGAGATAGTGCATCTCCTTGCTTCAACCCATTCTGGATTTCAAAAGTGTCTGAAAACTGTTTGCCTACACGCACCCTACTCTTTGAGCCATTTAGACACATTCGTATAAGTCTAACTAACTTTTTAGGAATTCCGAAAATCCAGCAGGATACTATATAACTTCTCCCTATTAACCCTTCAGAGTGTATGGATTCAAATGTCCGGGAATACTCTGATGTGGGAGGAAGTTCACCGGTATTTAAACTCAGCCGTTCAGTGCCAGTATTCCAATTTAAATTGATATATCTTGAGTAATTTAAATGTTTTTGCAATTCGTTTATGGTGAACCCTTAATATAATATTTAATTAATTAAATTTGTTACGGTTCTCACGTAACATCTCTGCATTTTTTGCAGACTTATTTATGGTTGTTGTGCCACAGTTGAAATAGGTTCTTTTTGTAAATTTCTCACATAAGTGACACAGTGCATTGCACTAGGGATTCTTTGAAGAATTCAGAGAACCGGCTTTACCTAACAACAAAACGAAATATTTACACAAAGAGAAGGGTCTTAAAAAAAAGAATGATTTTCAAAAATTGGTGTTATAAATCTTCAAAATGTAAACCACCTGTTTGACACTCGGGCAACAATAAGTGTAATTTTTCCCCTTGCAGGATCCCCCAAGGGTCCCCCAAGGGTCCCCCAAGGGTCCCCCAAGTGTCCCCCAAGGGTCCCCCAAGTGTCCCCCAAGGGTCCCTAAAGGGTCGCCCAAGGGGGTCCCGCAAGGGTCTCCCAAGGGTCCCTCAAGGGGGTCCCCAAGGGTCCCTTAAGGGGGTCCCCCAAGGGTATCCCCCAAGGGTTACGCAAGGTGGTCCCCCAAGGGGTTCCCCCAAGGGCCCCCCAAGGGTCCCCCAAGGGTCCCCCCAAGGGTCCCTCAAGGGCCCCCAAGGGGATCCCCCAAGGGTCCCTCAAGGGCCCCCAAGGGTCCCCCAAGGGGGTCCCCCCAAGGACCAAGGGGGTCCCCAAGGTTCCCCCGAGGGGGTCGCCAAGGGGGTCCCCCAAGGGTCCCCCAAGGTTCCCCCAAGGGGGTCTTCCAAGGGGGTCCCCCAAGCGTCCCCCAAGTGTCCCCCAAGGTTCCCCCAAGGATCCCCCAAGGGTCCCCCAAGGGTCCCCCAAGGGTCCGCCAAGGGTCCCCCAAAGGGATCCCCCAAGGGTCCCCCAAGGGGGTCCCACAAGGTTCCCCAAGGGTCCCCAAGGGGGTCCCCCAAGGGTCCCCAAGGGTCCCCCAAGGGTCACCCAAGGGGGTCCCCCAAGGGGGTACCCCCAAGGGTCCCCCAAGGGTCCCCTAAGGATCCCCCAAGGATCCCCCAAGGGTCCCCCAAGGGTCCCCCAAGGGTCCCACAAGCGGGTCCCCCAAGGGTCCCCCAAGGGTCCCCAAGGGGATCCCCCAAGGGTCCCCCAAGGGGGTACCCCAAAAGGGTACCCCCCAAGGGGATCCCCATAGGGTCCCACAAGGGTCCCAGAAGGGAGTCTCCCAAGGGTCCCCCATGGGTCCCCCAAGGGGGTCCCACAAGGGGGGCCCAAAGGGTCCCCCAAGGGTCCCCCAAGCGGATCCCCCAAGGTCCCCCAAGGGGATCCCCCAAGGGTCCCCCAAGGGGTCCCCCAAGGGTCCCCAAGGGTCCCCCAAGGGGGGCCCCCCAAGGGTCCCCCAAGGGGATCACCCAAGGGTCCCCCAAGGGTCCCCCAAGGGGGTCCCCCAAGGGGATCCCCCAAGGGTCCCCCAAGGGTCCCACAAGGGGGTCCCCCAAGGGTCCCCCAAGGTTCCCCCAATGGTCCTCCAAAGGGGTCCCCCAAGGGTCCCCCAAGGGGGTCCCCGAAGGGTATCCCAAGGGGTCCCAAGGGGGTCCCAAGGGGGTCCCAAGAGGGTCCCCCAAGGGTCCCCCAAGGGGGTCCCCCAAGGTGCCCCCAAAGGTCCCCCAAGGGGGCCCCCAAGGGTCCCGCAAGGGTCCCCCAAGTGTCCCCAAGGGTCCCCCAAGGGGGTCCCGCAAGGGTCTCCCAAGGGTCCCCCAAGGGTCCCCCAAGGTGGTCCCCAAGGTTCCCCCAAGGGTCCCCCAAAGGTCCCCTTAAGGGGGTCCCACAAGGGTCCCCAAAGGGGCCCCCAAGGGTCCCCCCAAGGGTCCCCCAAGGGTCCCCCAAGGGTCCCTCAAGGGTCCCCACAAGGGTCCTCCAAGAGTCCCCCAAGGGTCCCCAGATGGTCCCCCAAAGGGTCCCCCCAAGGGTCCCCCAAGGGTCCCCCAAGGGGGTCCCCCACAAGGGTCCCCAAGGGTCCCCCAAGGATCCCCCAAGGGTCCCCCAAGGGTCCCCCAAGGGGTCCCCCAAGGGTCCCCCAAGGGGTCCCGCAAGGGTCTCCCAAGGGTCCCCAAGGTTCCCCCAAGTGTCCCCCAAGGTGGTCCCCTAGGGTCCCCCAAAGGTCCCTTAAGGGGGTTCCCCAAGGGTCCCCAAAGGGGCCCCCAAGGGGATCCCCAAAGGTGGTCCCCCAAGGGGGTCCCCCAAGGGGGTCCCCCAAGGGGGTCCCCCAAGGGCCCCCCCAAGGGTCCTCCAAGGGTCCCCCCAAGGGTCCCCCCCAAGGGTCCCCCAAGAGGTCCCCCAAGGGTTCCCCCCATTGTCCCCCAAAGATCCCCCCAAGGGTCCCCAAGGGGGTCCCCCCAAGGGTCCCCAAAGGTCCCCCAAGGAGCCCCCAAGGGTCCTCCAAGGGTCCCCCAAGGGTCCCCCCAAGGGTCCCCCAAGTGTCCCCCAAGGGTATCCCAAGGGGGTCCCCCAAGGGTCCCCCAAGGGGGTCCCCCAAGGGGGTCCCCCCAAGGGTCCCCAAGGGGGTCCCCCAAGGGTCCCCAAGGGGGTCCCCCAAGGGTCCCCAAGGGGGTCCCCCAAGGTTCCCCCAAAGGGTGTCCCCCAAGGGTCCCCCAAGAGCCCCCAAGGGTCCCCCAAGGGGATCCCCCAAGGGTCCCCCAAGAGTCCCCCAAGGGGGTCCCCCAAGGGTCCCCCAATGTTCCCCCAAGGGGGTCCCCCAAGGGTCCCCCAAGGGTCCCCCAAGGGGGTCCCCCAAGGGTCCCCCAAGGGGATCCCCCGAAAGGGTCCCCCAAGGGGGTCCCCCAAGGGGGTTCCCCCAAGGGTCCCCAAGGGGGTCCCCCAAGGGGGTCCCCCCAAGGGTCCACCAAGGGTTCCCCCAAGGGTCCCCCAAGGGTCCTCCTAGGGTCCCCCTAGGGGATCCCCCAAGGGTCCCCCAAGGGGGTCCCCGAAAGGGTCCCCAAGGGTCCCCTAAGGGGTTCCCCCAAGGGGGTCCCCCCAAGGGTCCCCCAAGGGTCCCCCTAGGGGATCCCCCAAGGGTCCCCCAAGGGGGTCCCCGAAGGGTCCCCAAGGGTCCCCCAAGGGGTTCCCCCAAGGGGGTCCCCCCAAGGGTCCCCAAGGGGGTCCCCCCAAAGGGTCCCCAAGGGGGTCCCCCAAGGGTCCACCAAGGGTCCCCCAAGGGTCCCCCGAGGGTCCCCCAAGGGGGTCCCCCCAAGGGTCCACCAAGGGTCCCCCAAGGGACCCCCTAGGGTCCCCCAAGGGTGTCCCCACAAGGGTCCCCCAAGGGTGTCCCCCCAAGGGTCCCCCAAGGGTCCCCCAGGGTGTCCCCCAAGGGGGCCCCCCAAGGGTCCCCAAGGGGTCCAACAAGGGTCCCCCAAGGGTCCCCCAAGGGGATCATCCAAGGGGGTCCACCAAGGGGCCCCCAAGGGTCCCCCAAAGGGGTCCCCCAAGGGGGTCCCCCCAAGGGTCCCCCAAGGGGATCCCCCAAGTGTCCCCCAAGGGTCCCCAAGGGGTCCAACAAGGGTCCCCCAAGGGTCCCCCAAGGGGATCATCCAAGGGGGTCCACCAAGGGGCCCCCAAGGGTCCCCCAAAGGGGTCCCCCAAGGGGGTCCCCCCCAATGGTCCCCCAAGGGGGTCCCCCAAGGGTCCTGCAAGGGGTCCCCCAAGGGGTCCCCCCAAGGATCCCCCAAGGGGGTCCCACAAGGGGGTCCCTACCAAGGGGCCCCCAAGGGTCCCCCAAGGGTCCCCCAAGGTGGTCCCCCAATGGTCCCCCAAGGGGATCCCCCAAGGGTCCCCCAAGTTTCCCCCTTGGGGGGCCCTTGGGGGACCCTTGGGGGACCCCCTTGGGGGACCCTTGCAGGACCCTCTTGGGGAACCCTTGGGGGACCCTTGGGGGATCCCCTTGGGGGACCCTTGTGGGACCCCCTTGGGGGACCCTTGGGGGCCCTTTGGGGGACCCTTGGTGGGGACCCCCTTGGGGGACCCCCTTGGGGGACCCTTGGGGCCCTTGGGTGACCCTTGGGGGACCCCCTTGGGGGACCCTTGGGGTACCCTTGGGGGACCCCCTTGGGGGACCCTTGGGGGACCCTTGGGGGATCCCCTTGGGGGACCCTTGGGGGACCCCTTGGGGGACCCTTGGGGGACCCTTGGGGGGCCCCTTGGGGGACCCCCTTGGTGGACCCTTGGGGGACCCTTGGGGGACCCCCTTGGGGGACCCTAGGGGGACCCCTTGGGGGAACGCTTGGGGGATCCCCTTGGGGACGCTTGGGGGATCCCTTGGGGGACCCTTGGGGGACCCTTGGGGGACCCTTGGGGGACCCCCTTGGGGGACCCTTGGGGGACCCTTGGGGACCCTTGGGGGACCCTTGGGGACCCTTGGGGGACCCTTGGGGTACCCTTGTGGGACCCTTGGGGGATCTTCTTGGGGGATCCTTGGGGGACCCTTGGGGTGGACCCCCTTGGGGGATCCCATTGGGGGACCCTTGTGGGACCCTTGGGGGACCCTTGGGGGACACTTGGGGGAACCCCTTGGGGGACCCTTGAGGGATCCCCTTGGGGGACCCTTGGGGGACCCCTTGGGGGACCCTTGGGGGCCCCTTCGGGGACCCCCTTCTGGACCCGACCCCTTGGGACCCCCCCCTTGGGGGACCCTTGTAAACCCCCTTGGGAGACCCTTGGGGGGACCCCATTGGGGGACCCCTTGGGGGACCCTTGGGTAACCTTTGGGGGACCCCCTTGGGGGCCCCCTTGGGGGACCCTTGTGGGATCCCCTTTGGGGATCCTTGGGGGGACCCCTTGGGGGACCCTTGGGGGACCCCCTTGGGGAATTACTAACAATTTTAAATATAAAGGTAAACAAATAAATGAAGGGGTAGGAAAAATTAACCATCTTAATATTGAGCCTCCTCAAAGGGGGGGCCCCTTGGGGGATCCCCTTGGGGGACCCTTGGGGGACACCCTTGGGGGACCCTTGGGGATCCCCTTGGGGGACCCTTGGGGGTCCCTTGGGGGACCCCCTTGGGGGACCCTTGGGGGACCCTTGTTGGACCCCTTGGGGGACCCTTGGCGGGAACCCCCTTGGGGGACACCCTGGGGGATCCTTGGGGGACCCTTGGGGGATCCCCTTGGGGGACCATTGGGGGACCCTTGGGGGACCCTTGGGGACCCTTGTTGACCCCCTTGGGGGACCCTTGGGGGATCCCCTTGGGGGACCCTTGGGGGACCCTTGGGGGACCACCCCCTTGAGGGACCCTTGGGGGACCCTTGGGGACCCTTGGGGGACCCTTGGGGGATCCCCTTGGGGGACCCTTGGGGGATCCTGTTGGGGAACCCTTGGGGGACCCTTGGGGGATCCCCTTGGGGGACCTTTGGGGGACCCACTTGGGGGACCCTTGGGGACCCTTGGGGGACTCCCTTGGGGGACCCTTGGGGGACCCCCTTGGGGGACCCTTGGGTGACCCTTGGGGGATCCCCTTGGGGAACCCTTGGGGGATCCCCTTGCGGGGCCCTTTGGGTAACCCTTGGAGGATCCCCTTGGGGGACCCTTGGGGGACCTCCTTGGGGGACCCTTGGGGGGCCCACTTGGGGGACCCCCTTGGGGGACCCTTGGGGGATCCCCTTGGGGAACCCTTGGGGGATCCCCTTGGGGGACCCTTGGGGGACACTTGGGGGACCTTTGGGGGATCCCCTTGGGGACCCTTGGGGGACCCTTGGGGGACCCCCTTGGGGGACCCTTGGGGGATCCCCTTGGGGGACCCTTGGGGGATCCTTGGGGACCCTTGGGGGACCCTTGGGGACCCTTGGGGGATCTCCTTGGGGGATCCTTGGGGGACCCTTGGGGTGGACCCCCTTGGGGGATCCCCTTGGGGGACCCTTGGGGGACCCTTGGGGGGACCCTTGGGTGACACTTGGGAGACCCCCTTGGGGACCCTTGAGGCATCCCCTTGGGGGACCCTTGGGGGACCCCTTGGGGGACCCTTGGGGGCCCCTTCGGGGACCCCCTTGGGGACCCGACCCCCTTGGGACCCCCTTGGGGGACCCTTGGGGACCCCCTTGGGAGACCCTTGGGGGACCCCATTGGGGGACCCCTTGGGGGACCCTTGGGTAACCCTTGGGGGACCCCCTTGGGGGACCCTTGGGAGAACGACCCCCTAGGGGGACCCCCTTGGGGAATTACTAACAATTTTAAATATAAAGGTAAACAAATAAGGGGATACCCCAAGGGTCCCTCAAGCGGGTACCCCAAGGGTCCCCCAAGGATCCCCCAAGGGGATCCCCCAAGGGTCCCCCAAGGTGGTCCCCCAAGAGTCCCCCAAGGGGGTCCCCCCAAGGGTCCCCCAAGGGGATCCCCATCCCCCAAGGGTCCCTCAAGCGGGTCCCCCAAGGGTCCCCCAAGGGGATCCTCCAAGGGTCCCCCAAGGGGATCCTCCAAGGGTCCCCCAAGTGTCCCCCAAGGTGGTCCCCCAAGGGTCCCTAAGGGGGTCCCCCCAAGGGTCCCCCAAGGGGATCCCCCAAAGGTCCCCCAAGGGTGTCCCCCAAGGGCCCAAGGGTCCCCCAAGGGGATCCCCCAAGGGTCCCCCAAGAGTCCCCCAAGGGCATCCCCCAAGGGTCCCCCAAGGGTCCCCCAAGGACCCCCAAGGATCCCCCAAGGGTCAGCCAAGGGGGTCCCCCAAGGTTCCCACAAGGGTCCCCCAAGTGGGTCCCCCCCCAAGGATCCCCCAAGGGGTCCCCCCAAGGGTCCCCCAAGGGGGTACCCCAAGGGTCCCCCAAGGGTCCCCCAAAAGTCCTCCAAGGGGATCCCCCAAGGGTCCCCCAAGGGTCCCCTAGGGTCCCGCAAGGGTACCCCAAGGGGATCCCCCAAGGTTCCCCCACGGGGGTCCCCCCAAGGGTCCCCCAAGGGTCCCCCAAGGGGGTCCCCCAAAAGCGTCCCCCAAGGGCCCCCAATTGTACCCCAAGGGTCCCCCAAGGGGGTCCCCCAAGGGGGGTCCCCCAAGGGTCCCCAAGGGTCCCCCAAGGGGGTCCCCCAAGGGGGTCCCCCAAGGGGTTCCCCAAGGTTCCCACAAGGGGGTCCCCCAAGGGTCCCCCAAGGGGGTCACAAGGGGTCCCCCGAGGGTCCCCCAAGGGAGTCCTCCAAGGGTCAACCAAGGGGATCCCCCAAGGGTCCCCCCAAGGGGGTCCCCCAAGGGGGTCCCCCCCAAGTGTCCACCAAGGGTCCCCCAAGCGTCCCCCAAGGGGGTCCCCCAAGGGTCCACCAAGGGGGTCCACCAAGGGGCCCCAATGGTCCCCCAAGGGGGTCCACCAAGGGGGTCCCCCAAGGTTCCCACAAGGGGGTCCCCCCCAAAGGTCCCCCAAGGATCCCGCAAGGATCCCCCAAGGGTCTTCCAAGGGTCCCACAAGGGTCCCCCAAGGTGATCCAACAAGAGTCCACCAAGAGTCCCCCCAAGGGTCCCCCAAGGGGTCCCCCAAGGGTCCCCCAAGGGGGTCCCAAGGGGGTCCCCCAAGGGGCCCCCAAGGGTCCCCAAAGGGGGTCCCCAAGGGTCCCCCAAGGCGATCCCCCAAGGGACCCCCAAGGGTTCCCCAAGGGGATCCCGCAAGGGTCCCCCAAGGGGGTCCCCCAAGGGACCCCCAAGGGGTTCCCCCAAGGGGGTCCCCCCAAGGGTCCCCCAAGGGGATCCCGAAGGGTCACCCAAGGTTCCCCAAGGGGGTCCCCCAAGGGTCCCCCAAGTGTCCCTCAAGGGGGTCCCCCAAGGGTCCCCAAGGGTCCCCCAAGGTGTTCCCCCAAGGGTCCCCCAAGGGTCCCACAAGGGGGTCCCCCAAGGGTCCCCCAAGTGTCCACCAAGGGGATCCCCCAAGGGTCTTCCAAGGGTCCCCCAAGGGGGTCCCCCAAGGGTCCGCCAAGGGGGTCCACCAAGGGGGTAACCCAAGGGTCCCCCAAGGGTCCCCCAAGTGTCCCCGAAGGGGATCCCCCAAGGGTCCCCCAAGGGGATCCCACAAGGGTCTCCCAAGGGTCCCACAAGTGGGTCCCTGAAAGGGTCCCCCAAGGGGATCCCCCAAGGGTCCCACAAGGGGATCCCCCAAGGGGCCCCAAGGGTCCCCCAATGTTCCCCCAAGGGGGTCCCCCAAGGGGATCCCCCAAGGATCCCCCAATGGTCCCCCAAGGGTCCCCCAAGGGAATCCCCCAAGGGTCCCCCAAGGGTCCACGAAGGAGGTCCCCCAAGGGTCCCCCAAGGGTCCCCCACGGGGGTCCCCCAAAGGGGTCCCCCAAGGCTCCCCTAAGGGTCCCCCAAGGGGATCCCCCAAAGGTCCCCCTTGGGGGTCCCCCAAGGCGGTCCCCCCCAAGGGTCCCCCCCAAGCGTCCCCCATGGGGGTCACCCAATGGTCCCCCAAGGGTTCCCCAAGGGGGTCCCCCAAGGGGGTCCCAAGGTGGTCCCCCAAGGGTCCCCCAAAGGGGTCCCCCAAGGGACCACCAAGGGTCCCCCAAGGGGCTCCCCCAAGGGGCTCCCCCAAGGGGTCCCCCAAGGGTCCCCCAAAGGGATCCCCCAAGGGTCCCCCAAGGGGGACCCCCAAGGGTCACCCAAGGGGATTCCCCAAGGGTCCCCCAAGGGGGTCCCCCAAGGGGGTCCCCCAAGGGGCCCCCAATGGTCCCCCAAAAGGGGATCCCCCAAGGGTCCCCCAAGGGTCCCCAAGGGTCTCCCAATCCCCTAAGGGGGTCCCCCCCAAGGGTCCCCCAAGGGTATCCCCCAAGGGTCCCGCAAGGGTCCCCCAAGGGGGTCCCCGAAGGGTCCCCAAGGGTCTCCCAACCCCCAAAGGGTCCCCCAAGGATCCCCCAGTGGTCCCCCAAGGGTATTCCAAGGGGCCCCCAAGGGTCCCCCAAGGATCCCCAAAGGGTCCCCCAAGGGGGTCCCCCAAGGGGGTCCCACCCAAGGTTCCCCCAAGGGGATCCCCAAGGGCCCCCAAGGGGGTCCCGCAAGGGTCCCCCAAGAGTCCCCCAAGGATCCCCCAAGGGTCCCCAATGTTCCCCCAAGGGGATCCCCCAAGGGTCCCCCTAGGGGTCCCCCAAGGGTCCCCCAGGGTGTCCCCCAAGGGGGTCCCCGCCAAGGGTCCCCCAAGGGTCCTCCAAGGGCCCCCAAGGGGATCCCCCAAGGGTCCCCCAAGGGGATTCCCCAAGGGTCCCCCAAGGGTACCCCAAGGGTCCCCCAAGGAGATCCCCCAAAGGGTCCCCCAAGGGGGTCCCCCAAGGGTCCTCCAAGGGGTTCCCGCCAAGGATCCCCAAAGGGGATCCCACAAGGGTCCCCCAAGGGGGTCCCCCAAGGGTCCCCAGAAGGGTCTCCCAAGGGGGTCCCCCAAGGGGGTCCCCCAAGGGGTCCCCCAAGGGTCCCCCAAGGGGATCCCTCAAGGGTCCCCCAAGGGGGTCCCCCAAGTGTCAGCCGAGGGTCCCCCAAGGGTCCCCCAAGGGGATCCCCCAAGGGGGTCCCCCCCAAGGGTCCCCAAGGATCCCCAAGGGTTCCCCAAGGGTACCCCAAGGGTCCCACAAGGGTCCCCCAAGGATCCCCCAAGGGTCCCCCAAGGGTCCCCCAAGGGTCCCCAAGGGGATCCCCCAAGGGTCCCCCAAGTGTCCCCCAAGGGGATCCCCCAAGTGTTCCCCAAGGGGATCCCCCAAGGGTCCCCCAAGTGGGTCCCCATAAGATTACTGTATTTACTATAGTTCAGAATATAATTTGATACCCTTGGGGGATCCCCTTGGTGGACACTTGGGGGACCCTTGGGGGACCCCCTTGGGGGACCCTTGGGGGACCCTTGGGGGATCCCCTTGGGGGACCCTTGGTGGACCCCCTTGAGGGACACTTGGGGGACCCTTGGGGGACCGTTGGGGGACCCTTGGGGGACCCCCTTGGGGGACACTTGGGGGACCCTTGGGGGATCCCCTTGGGGGAATCTTGGGAACCCCCTTGGGGAACCTTGGGTGACCCTTTGGGGGACCCTTGGGGGACCCCCTTGGGGGAATCCCTTGGGGGTCCCTTGGGGGACCCTTGGGAGACCCTTGGGGGACCCCCTTGGGGGACCCTTGGGGGACCCTTGGGGGATCGCCTTGGGGGACCCTTGGGGGACCCCCTTTGGGGACCCTTGGGGGCCCCTTGGGGGAGCCCCTTGGGGGACCCTTGGGGGACACTTGGGGGACCCCCTTGAGGGACCCTTGGTGGAATCTTGGGGGATTACCTTGGGGACCCTTGTGGGACCCTTGGGGGACCCTTGGGGGATCCTTGGGGGATCCTTGGGGGACCCTTCGGGGATCCCCTTGGGGGACCCTTGGGGACCTTTGGGGATCCCCTTGGGGGACCTTTGGGTGGGACCCCCTTGTGGGAACCTTGGGGGACCCCCTTGGTGGACCCCCTTGGGGGACCCCCTTGGTGGACCCTTGGGGGACCCCCTTGGGGGACCCTTGGGGGACCCTTGGGGGACACTTGGGGGGACCCCCTTGGAGGACCCCCTTGGGGGACCCCCTTGGGGGACCCTTGGGGGATCCCCTTGGGGACCCTTGGGGGACCCTTGGGTGATCCCCTTGGGGGACCCCCTTGGGGGACCCTTGGGGGGACCCCCTTGGAAGAACCCCTTGGGGGACCACCTTGGGGGACCCTTGGGGGGACCCCTTGGGAGACCCCCTTGGGGGACCCCCTTGGGGTACCCTTGGGGGACTTCCTTGGGGGACCCTTGGGGGACCCTTGGGGGACCCTTGGGGGACCCTTGGGTGACCCTTGGGGGACCCTTGGGGACCCTTGGGGGATCCTTGGGGGACCCTTGTGAGGGAGCCCCTTGGGGGAACCTTTTGGGGGACCCTTGGGGGACCCTTGGGGGACCCTTGGGGGACCCTTGGGGGACCCTTGGTGGACCCCCTTGAGGGATCCCCTTGGGGGACCCTTGGGGGGACCCACTTGGGGGACCCTTGGGGGCCCCCTTGGGGGATCCTTGGGAGATCCCATTGGGGGACCCCCTTGGGGGACCCTTGGGGGACCCTTGGGGGACCCCCTTGTGGGACTTTTGGGGGCTTAGGGGGACCCCCTTGGGGGAACCGACCACCTTGGGACCCCCTTGGTCCCTTGGGGGACCCTTGGGGGACCCTTGGGGGATCCCCTTGGGACCCCCTTGTGGGACGCTTGGGGGACCCTCTTGGGACCCCCTTAGGAGACCCTTCGGGGACCCCCTTGGTGGAACCTTGGGGGACCCTTGGGGGACCCTTGGGGGACCCTTGGGGGACCCTTGGGTGATCCTGGGGGGACCCTTGGGGGATCCTTGGGGACCCTTGGGGGACCCTTGAGGGACCCTTGGGGGACCCTTAGGGGGGACCCTTGGGGGATCCTTGGGGGACCCTTGGGGGACCCTTTGGTAACCCTTGGGGGACCCTCTTGGGGGACCCTTTAGGGTGACCCCCTTGGGGGACCCTTGGGAGACCCCCTTGTGGGACCCTTGGGGGACCTTTGGGGGACCCCCTTGGGGGACCATTGGGACCATAAGTGTATTTTTTCCCTTTGCAGGGTCCCCCAAGGGTCCCCCAAGGGTCCCCCAAGGATCCCCCAAGGGTCCCCCAAGGGCCCCCCAAGGGGGTCCCCCAAGGGTCCCCCACGTGTCCCCCAAGGGACCCCCAAGGGGATCCCACAAGGGTCCCCCAAGGGTCCCGCAGGGGTCCCCCAAGTGTCCCCCAAGGGTCCCCCAAGGGGGTCCCGCAAGGGTCTCCCGAGGGTCCCCCAAGGGTCCCCCAAGGTGGTCCCCAAGGGTCCCCCAAGGGTCCCTTAAGGGGGTCCCCAAAGGGTCCCCAAAGGGGCCCCCAAGGGTCCCCCAAGGGTCCCCAAGGGTCCCCCAAGGGTCCCCACAAGGGTCCCCCAAGGGTCCCCCAAGAGTCCCCCAAGGGTCCCCCCAAGGGTCCCCCAAGGGTCCCCCAAGGGGGGTCCCCCAAGGGTCCCCCAAGGGTCCCCCAAGGGTCCCCCAAGGGTCCCCCAAGGGTCCCCCAAGGGTCCCCCAAGGGTCCCCCAAGGGTTCCCCCAAGGGTCCCCCAAGGGTCCCCCAAGGGTCCCCCAAGGGTCCCCCAAGGGTCCCCCAGGGGTCCCCCAAGGGTCCCCCAAGGGTCCCCCAAGGGGTCCCCCAAGGGTCCCCAAGGGGGTCCCCAAGGGGTCCCCCAAGGGGTCCCCCAAGGGGGTCCCCCAAGGGCCCCCCCAAGGGTCCCCCAAGGGTCCCCCAAGGGTCCCCCCCAAGGGTCCCCCAAGGGTCCCCCAAGGGTCCCCCAAGGGTCCCCCCAAAAGTCCCCCCCAAGGGTCCCCCAAGGGTCCCCCAAGGGGTCCCCCAAGGGTCCCCCAAGGGTCCCCCAAGGGTCCCCCAAGGGTCCCCCCCCCCAAGGGTCCCCCAAGGGTCCCCCAAGGGTCCCCAAGGGGTCCCCCAAGGGTCCCCCAAGGGGGTCCCCAAGGGGGTCCCCCAAGGGTCCCCCCATAGGGGTCCCCCAAGAGGGGGATCCCCCAAGGGTCCCCCAAGGGGGTCCCCCAAGAGGGTCCCCCAAGGGTCCCCCAAGGGGATCCCCCGAGGGTCCCCCAAGGGTCCCCCAAGGGGTCCCCCAAGGGTCCCCCAAGGGGTCCCCCAGGGGGTCCCCCAAGGGTCCCCCAAGGGAGTCCCCCAGGGGGTCCCCCAAGGGTCCCCCAAGGGGGTCCCCCAAGGGTCCCCCAAGGGTCCCCCAAGGGGGTCCCCCAAGGGTCCCCCAAGGGGGTCCCCCAAGGGTCCCCAAGGGGATCCCCCAAGGGTCCCCCAAGGGGGTCCCCCAAGGGGTCCCCCAAGGGGGTCCCCAAGGGGGTCCCCCAAGGGTCCCCAAGGGGTCCCCCAAGGGTCCCCCAAGGGGGTCCCCCAAGGGTACCCCAAGGGGGTCCCCCAAGGGGTCCCCCAAGGGTCCACCAAGGGTTCCCCCAAGGGTCCCCCAAGGGTCCTCCTAGGGTCCCCCAAGGGGGTCCACCAAGGGTCCCCCAAAAGGGTCCCCCAAGGGGGTCCCCCAAAAGGGTGCCCCAAGGGTCCCCCAAGGGTCCCCAAAGAGGGTCCCCCAAGGGTCCCCCAAGGGTCCCCCAAGGGGATCCCCCAAGGGTCCCCCAAGGGTCCCCCAAGGGTCCCCCCAAGGGTCCCCCAAGGGGTCCCCCAAGGGTCCCCAAGGGTCCCCCAAGGGGTTCCCCCAAGGGGTCCCCCCAAGGGTCCCCCAAGGGTCCCCAAGGGGTCCCCCAAAGGGTCCCCCAAGGGTCCCCCAAGGTCCCCCATAGGGTCCCCCAAGGGGTCCCCCAAGGGTCCCCAAAGGGTTCCCCCAAGGGTCCCCCAAGGGTCCACCAAGGGTCCCCCAAGGGTCCCCCAAGGGTCCCCCAAGGGTCCCCACAAGGGTCCCCCAAGGGTGTCCCCCAAGGGTCCCCAAGGGGTCCCCAAGGGTCCCCCAAGGGGTCCCCCAAGGGTCCCCCAAGGGTCCCCCAAGGGTCCTCCCAAGGGGATCCCCCAAGGGTCCCCCAAGGGGGTCCCCCAAGGGTCCCCCAAGGGGATCCCCCAAGGGTCCCCCAAGGGGGTCCCCCCCATGGGTCCCCCAAGGGGATCCCACAAGGGTCCCCCAAGCGGGTCCCCAAGGGTCCCCCAAGGGTCCGCCAAGGGGTCCCCCAAGGGTCCCCAAGGGGGTCCCCCAAGGGGTCCCCCAAGGGTCCCCCAAGGGTCCCTCAAGGGGTCCCCCAAGGGGTCCCCCAAGGGTCCCCCAAGGGGTCCCCCAAGTGGGTCCCCCAAGGGTCCCACAAGGGTCCCCCAAGGGGGTCTCCCAAGGGGGTCCCCCATGGGTCCCCCAAGGGTCCCCCAAGGGGGTCCCCCAAGGGGGTCCCCCCAAGGGGTCCCCCAAGGGTCCCCCAAGGGTCCCCCAAGGGTCCCCCAAGGGGTCCCCCAAGGGGTTCCCCCAAGGGGGTCCCCAAGGGGTCCCCCAAGGGTCCCCCAAGGGTCCCCCAAGGGGTCCCCCAAGGGGTCCCCAAGGGTCCCCCAAAGGGGTCCCCCCAAGGGTCCCCCAAGGGTCCCCCAAGGGGGTCCCCCAAGGGTCCCCCAAGGGGGTCCCCCAAGGGTCCCCCAAGGGTCCCCCAAGGGTCCCCCAAGGAGGTCCTCCCAAGGGGTCCCCCAAGGGGGTCCCCCAAGGGTCCCCCAAGGGTCCCCCAAGGGGTCCCCCAAAGGGTCCCCCAAGGGTGTCCCCCAAGGGTGTCCCCCAAGGGGGTCCCCAAGGGTCCCCCAAGGGTCCCCCAAGGGTCCCCCAAGGGTCCCCCAAGGGTCCCCCAGGGGGTCCCCCAAGGTTCCCCCAAGGGTCCCCAAGGGTCCCCCAAGGCGGTCCCCCAAGGGTCCCCCAAGGGGTCCCCAAGGGTCCCCCAAGGTTCCCCCAAGGGTGTCCCCAAGGGTCCCCCAAGGATCCCCCAAGGATCCCCCAAAGGTCCCCCAAGGGTCCCCCAAGGGTCGCCCAAGGTGTCCACCAAGGGTCCCCCAAGGGTCCCCCAAGGGTCCCCAAAGGTGGTCCCCCAAGGGGGTCCCCAAGGGTCCCCCGGCGTCCCCCAAGGGTCCCCCAAGGGTCCCACAAGGGCTCCCCCAAGGGTCCCCCAATGGGTCCCCCAAGGGTCCCCCAAGGGGGTCCCCCAAGGGTCCCCCAAGGGACCCCCAAGGGGTTCCCCCAAGGGGGTCCCGCCCAAGGGTCTCCCAAGGGGATCCCCCAAGGGTCACCCAAGGTTCCCCAAGGGGGTCCCCCAAGGGTCCCCCAAGGGGGTCTTCCAAGGGTCCCCCAAGTGTCCCCCAAGGGGATCCCCCAAGGGTCCCCCAAGTGTCTCTCAAGGGGGTCCCCCAAGGGTCCCCCAAGGGTCCCCCAAGTGTCCACCAAGGGGATCCTCCAAGGGTCCCCCAAGGGGGTCTCCCAAGGGTCCCCCAAGGGGGTCCCCCAAGGGGGTAACCCAAGGGTCCCCCAAGTGTCCCCCAAGGGGGTCCCCCCAAGGGTCCCCCAAGGTCCCCCAAGGGTCCCCCAAGGGTTCCCCCAAGGGGTCCCCCAAGGCTCCCCTAAGGGTCCCCCAAGGGGATCCCCCAAGGGTCCCCCAAGGGTCCCCACGGGGGTCCCCCAAGGCGGTCCCCCCCAAGGGTCCCCAAGGGGGTCCCCCAAGGGGTCCCCTAATGGTCCCCCAAGTGTTACCCAAGGGTCCCCCAAGGGGATCCCCCAAGGGCCCCCCAAGGTTCCCCCAAGGGGGTCCCCCAAGGGTCCCCAAAGGGGATCCCCCAAGAGTCCCCCAAGGGTCCCCCAAGGGGTCCCCCAAAAGGGTCCCCCAAGGGGGTCCCCCCCAAGGGCCCCCCAAGGGGATCCCCCAAGGGCCCCCCAAGGGTCCCCCAAGGATCCCCCAAGGGGATCCCCCAAGGGCCCCCAAGGGTCCCCCAAGGATCCCCCAAGGGTCCCCCAAGGGTCCCCCAAGGTTCCCCCAAAGGGATCCCCCAAGGGTCCCCAAGGGTCCCCCAAGGGGGTCCCCCCAAGGGTCCCCCAAGTGGGTCCCCCAAGGGTCCCCCAAGGGGGTCCCCCAACGTTCCCCCAAAAAGTCCCCCAAGGGTCCCCCAAGTGTCCCCCAAGGGGGTCCCGCAAGGGTCTGCCAAGGGACCCCGAAGGGGGTCCCCAAGTGTCCCCCAAGGGGATCCCCCAAGGGGGTAACCCAAGGGTATCCCCCAAGGGTCCCCCAAGGGTCCCCCCAAGGGTCCCCCCAAGCCGAGGGTCCCTCAAAGGTCCCCCAAGTGTCGCCAAGGGCCCCCCAAGGGGGTCCCAAGGGAGTCCCCCAAGGGGGTCCCCCAAGGGTCCCCCAAGGGGGTCCCCCAAGGGTCCCCCAAGGGGGTCCCCCAAGGGGATCCTCCAAGGGTCCCCCAAGGGGGTCCCCCAAGGGTCCCCCAAGGGGAACCCCCAAGGGGGTCCACCAAGGGGCCCCCAAGGGTCCCCCAAGGGGGTCCCCCAAAGGGTTCCCCCAAGGGTCCCCCAAGGGAATCCCCAAGTGTCCCCCAAGGGTCCCCCTCAAGGGGGTCCCCCAAGGGGGTCCCCCTCCAATGTTCCCCCAAGGGGGTCCCCCAAGGGTCCTCCAAGGGGGTCCCCCAAGGGGTCCCCCCAAGGGTCTTCCAAGGGGGTCCCACAAGGGGTCCCTACCAAGGGGCCCCCAAGGGTCCCCCAAGGGATCCCCCAAGGTTCCCCCAAGGGGGTCCCCCAAGGGTCCCCCAAGTTTCCCCCTTGGGGGGACCCACTTGGGGCCCCCTTGGGTGGCCCTTGGGGGACCCTTGCAGGACCCTCTTGGGGAACCCTTGGGGGAACCTTGGGGATCCCCTTGGGGGACCCCCTTGGGGGACCCTTGGGGGCCCTTTGGGGGACCCTTGGTGGGGACCCCCTTGGGGAACCCCCTTGGGGGACCCTTGGGGACCCTTGGGGGACCCCTTGGGGGACCCTTGGGGTACCCTTGGGGGACCCCCTTGGGGGACCCTTGGGGGACCCTTGGGGTATCCCCTTGGGGGACCCTTGGGGGACCTCCTTGGGTGACCCTTGGGGGACCCTTGGGGGTCCCACTTGGGGGACCCCCTTGGGGGACCCTTGGGGGACCCTTGGGGGACCCTTGGGGGACCCCCTTGGGGGACCCTTGGGGGATCCCCTTGAGGAACGCTTGGGGGATCCCCTTGGGGGACCCTTGGGGGACCCTTGGGGGACCCCCTTGGGGGACCCTTGGGGGACCCTTGGGGGATCCTTGGGGACCCTTGGGGGACCCTTGGGGTACCCTTGGGGGACCCTTGGGGGATCTTCTTGGGGGATCCTTGGGGGACCCTTAGGGTGGACCCCCTTGGGGGATCCCCTTGGGGGACCCTTGGGGGACCCTTGGGGGACCCTTGGGGGACCCTTGGGGGACACTTGGGGGACCCCCTTGGGGGACCCTTGAGGGACCCTTGGGGGACCCCTTGGGGGACCCTTGGGGGCCCCTTCGGGGACCCCCTTCTGGACCCGACCCCTTGGGACCCCCCCCTTGGGGGACCCTTGTGGACCCCCTTGGGAGACCCTTGGGGGGACCCCATTGGGGGACCCCTTGGGGGACCCATGGGTAACCTTTGGGGGACCCTTGTGGGATCCCCTTTGGGGATCCTTGGGGGGGACCCCTTGGGGGACCCTTGGGGGACCCCCTTGGGGAATTACTAACAATTTTAAATATAAAGGTAAACAAATAAATGAAGGGGTAGGAAAAATTAACCATCTTAATATTGAGCCTCCTCAAAGGGGGGCCCCTTGGGGGATCCCCTTGGGGGACCCTTGGGGGACACCCTTGGGGGACCCTTGGGGATCCCCTTGGGGGACCCTTGGGGGACCCCCTTGGGGGACCCTTGGGGGACCCTTGTTGGACCCCTTGGGGGACCCTTGGCGGGAACCCCCTTGGGGGACACCCTGGGGGATCCTTGGGGGACCCTTGGGGGACCCTTGGGGGACCCTTGGGGGATCCCTTTGGGGGACCATTGGGGGACCCTTGGGGGACCCTTGTGGGACCCCCTTGGGGGACCCTTGGGGGATCCCCTTGGGGGACACTTGGGGGACCCTTGGGGGACCACCCCCTTGGGGGACCCTTGGGGGACCCTTGGGGGACCCTTGGGGGGACCCTTGGGGGGACCCTTGGGGGATCCTCTTGGGGAACCCTTGGGGGACCCTTGGGGGATCCCCTTGGGGGACCTTTGGGGGACCCACTTGGGGGACCCTTGGGGACCCTTGGGGGACCCTTCGGGGACCCTTGGGGGACTCCCTTGGGGGACCCTTGGGGGACCCCCTTGGGGGGCCCTTGGGTGACCCTTGGGGGATCCCCTTGGGGAACCCTTGGGGGATCGCCTTGGGGGGCCCTTGGGGGACCCTTGGAGGATCCCCTTGGGGGACCCTTGGGGGACCTCCTTGGGGGACCATTGGGGGGCCCACTTGGGGGACCCCCTTGGGGGACCCTTGGGGGACCCCCTTGGGGGAACCTTGGGGGACCCCCTTGGGGGACCCTTGGGGGATCCCCTTGGGGGGCCCTTGGGGGACCCTTGGGGATCCCCTTGGGGGACCCTTGGGGGACACTTGGGGGACCCTTGGGGGACACTTGGGGGACCCTTGGGGGATCCCCTTGGGGACCCTTGGGGGACCCTTGGGGGACCCTTGGGTAACCCTTGGGGGACCCCCTTGGGGGACCCTTGGGGGACCGACCCCCTAGGGGGGGGGGGGGGACCCCCTTGGGGGACCCTTGTGGGATCCCCTTTGGGGGATCCTTGGGGGGACCCCCTTGGGGGGACCCTTGGGGGACCCTTGGGGGACCCCCTTGGGGAATTACTAACAATTTTAAATATAACGGTAAACAAATAAATGAAGGGGTAGGAAAAATTAACCAAGGTATCCCCCAAGGGGATACCCCAAGGGTCTTTCAAGCGGGTCCCCCAAGGGTCCCCCAAGAGTCCCCCAAGGGACCCTTGGGGGATCCCCTTGGGGGATCCTTGGGGGACCCTTGTGGTGGACCCCCTTGGGGGATCCCCTTGGGGGACCCTTGGGGGACCCTTGGGGGGGGACCCTTGGGGGACACTTGGGAGACCCCCTTGGGGGACCCTTGAGGGATCCCCTTGGGGGACCCTTGGGGGACCCCTTGGGGGACCCTTGGGGGCCCCTTCGGGGACCCCCTTGGGAACCCGACCCCCTTGGGACCCCCTTGGGGGACCCTTGGGGACCTCCTTGGGAGACCCTTGGGGGACCCCTTGGGGGACCCTTGGGTAACCCTTGGGGGACCCCTTGGGGGACCCCTTTGGGGACCTTTGGGGACCGACCCCCTAGGGGGACCCCCTTGGGGGACCCTTGTGGGATCCCCTTTGGGGATCCTTGGGGGGGACCCCCTTGGGGGACCCTTGGGGGACCCTTGGGGACCCTGGGGGACCCCCTTGGGGAATTACTAACAATTTTAAATATAAAGGTAAACAAATAAATGAAGGGGTAGGAAAAATTAACCAAGGTATCCCCCAAGGGGATACCCCAAGGGTCCCTCAAGCGGGTCCCCCAAGGGTCCCCCAAGAGTCCCCCAAGGGGGTCCCCCAAGGGTACCCCAAGTGGATCCCCATCCCCCAAGGGTCCCTCAAGCGGGCCCCCAAGGGTCCCCCAAGGGTCCCCCAAGGGTCCCCCAAGGGTACCCCAAGGGTCCCCCAAGGTGGTCCCCCAAGGGTCCCCCAAGGGGGTCCCCCCAAGGGTCCCCCAAGGGGATCCCCCAAGGGTGTCCCCCAAGGGCCCAAGGGTCCCCCAAGGGGATCCGCCAAGGGTCCCCCAAGAGTCCCCCAAGGGCATCCCCAAGGGTCCCCCAAGGGTCCCCCAAGGGTCCCCCAAGGACCCCCCAAGGATCCCCCAAGGGTCAGCCAAAGGGGTCCCCCAAGGTTCCCACAAGGGTCCCCCAAGTGGGTCCCCCCCAAGGGTCCCCCAAGGGGTCCCCCCCCAAGGGTACCCCAAGGCTACCCCAAGGGTCCCCCAAGGTCCCCAAGGGTCCCCCAAGGGGGATCCCCCAAGGGTCCCCCAAGGGTCCCCTAGGGTCCCGCAAGGGTACCCAAGGGGATCCCCCAAGGGTCCCCCAAGGGTCCCCACGGGGGTCCCCCCAAGGGTCCCCCAAGGGGGTCCCCCAAAGGTCCCCCAAGGGCCCCCAATGGTACCCCCAAGGGTCCCCCAAGGGGGTCCCCCAAGGGTCCCCCAAGGGTCCCCAAGGGTCCCCCAAGGGGGTCCCCAAGGGGTTCCCCAAGGTTCCCACAAGGGGGTCCCCCCAAGTGTCCACCAAGGGTCCCCCAAGGGTCCCCCAAGGGGGTCCCCCAAGGGTCCACCAAGGGGGTCCACCAAGGGGCCCCCAAGGGTCCCCCAAGGGGTCCACCAAGGGGGTCCCCCAAGGTTCCCCCAAGGGGGTCCCCCCCAAGGGTCCCCCAAGGATCCCGCAAGGATCCCCCAAGGGTCTCCCAAGGGTCCCACAACTGTCCCCCAAGGTGATCCACCAAGAAGTCCACCAAGAGTCCCCCCAAGGGTCCCCCAAGGGGTCCCAAGGGGGTCCCCCAAGGGTCCCCCAAGGCGATCCCCCAAGGGTCCCCCAAGGGTCCCCCAAGGGTCCCCCAAGGGGATCCCGCAAGGGTCCCCCAAGGGTCCCCCCAAGGGTCCCCAAGGGTCCCCAAGGGGTCCCCCAAGGGTCCCCCAAGGGTCCCCCAAGTGTCCCCCAAGGGGGTCCCCCCCCAAGGGTCCCCCAAGGGTCCCCCAAGGGTCCCCCAAGGGTTCCCCCAAGGGGCCCCCAAGGGTCCCCCAAGGGGGTCCCCCAAGGGGGTCCCCCAAGTGTCCCCCAAGGGGATCCCCCAAGGGTCCCCCAAGGGTCCCCCAAGGGGTCCCCCCAGGCGTCCCCCAAGGGGGTCCCCCAAGGGGGTCCCCAAGGGTCCCACAAGGGTCCCCCAAGGGTCCCCCAAGGGTCCCCCAAGGGTCCCCCAGGGGGATCCCCCAAGGGTCCCCCAAGGGGTCCCCCAAGGGGGTCCCCCGAAAGGGTCCCCCAAGGGGATCACCAAAGGGTCCCCCAAGGGTCCCCCAAGGGGATCCCCAAGGGTCCCCCAAGGGGTCCCCCAAGGGTCCCCCAAGGGGGTCCCCCAAGGGGTCCCCCAAGGGATCCCCAACGGGATCCCCCAGGGTCACCCAAGGGTCCCCAAGGGTCCCCCAAGGGGATCCCCCAAGGGTCCCCAAGGGTCCACGAAGGGGGTCCCCCAAGGGTCCCCCACGGGGGTCCCCCAAGGGGGTCCCCCAAGGCTGCCCCAAGGTTCCCCCAAGGGGATCCCCCAAGGGTCCCCCACGGGGGTCCCCCAAGGCGGTCCCCCCAAGGGTCCCCCCAAGGGTCCCCCAAGGGTCCCCCAAGGGGGTCCCCCAAGGGGTCCCCCAAGGGTCCCCCAAGGGTCCCCCAAGGGGATCCCCCAAGGGTCCCCCAAGGGTCCCCCAAGGGTCCCCCAAGGTTCCCCCAAGGGGGTCCCCCAAGGGTCCCCCAAGGGTCCCCCAAGGGTCCCCCAAGGGTCCCCCAAGGGGATCCCCCAAGGGTCCCCAAGGGTCCCCGAAGGGGGTCCCCCCAAGGGTCCCCCAAGGGTCCCCCAAGGGGGTCCCCCAAAGGGTCCCCCAAGGTTCCCCCAAGGGTCCCCCAAGGGTCCCCAATCCCCCAAGGGGGTCCCCCAAGGGTCCCCCAAGGGTACATCCCCCATGGGTCCCCAATGGGTCCCCCAAGGGGTCCCCCAAGGGTCCCCAAGGGTCCCAACCCCCAAAGGGTTCCCCAAGGATCCCCAAGTGGTCCCCCAAGGGTCTTCCAAGGGCTCCCCCAAGGGTCCCCCAAGGATCCCCAAAGGGTCCCCAAGGGGGTCCCCCAAGGGGTCCCACCCAAGGGTCCCCCAAAGGGATCCCCCAGGGGGTCCCCAAGGGGTCCCCCAAGGGTCCCCCAAGGGGTCCCCCAATGTGTCCCCCAAAGGGGATCCCCCAAGGGTCCCCAAAGGGTCCCCAAGGGTCTCCTCAATCCCCCAAGGGGGTCCCCCCAAGCGTCCCCCAAGGGTATCCCCCAAGGGTCCCGCAAGGGTCCCCCAAGGGGGTCCCCCAAGGGTCCCCAAGGGTCTCCCAACCCCCAAAGGGTCCCCCAAGGATCCCCCAGTGGTCCCCCAAGGGTCTTCCAAGGGGCCCCCAAGGGTCCCCCAAGGATCCCCAAAGGGTCCCCCAAGGGGGTCCCCCAAGGGGGTCCCACCCAAGGGTCCCCCAAGGGGATCCCCAAGGGCCCCCAAGGGGGTCCCCCAGGGGTCCCCCAAGAGTCCCCCAAGGATCCCCCAAGGGTCCCCCAATGTTCCCCAAGGGGATCCCCCAAGGGTCCCCCAAGGGTCCCCCAAGGGGGTCCCACGAGGGTCCCCCAAGGGTCCCCCAAGGGTCCCCCAATGGTCCCCCAAGGGTCCCCCAAGGGTCCCCCTAGGGGTCCCCCAAGGGTCCCCCAAGGGTCCCCCAGGGTGTCCCCCAAGGGGGTCCACCCAAGGGGTCCCCCAAGGGGTCTCCCCAAGGGTCCCCCAAGGGGTCCCCCAAGGGTCCCCCAAGGGCCCCCCAAGGGGATCCCCCAAGGGTCCCCCAAGGGGTTCCCCAAGGGTCCCCCAAGGGTACCCCAAGGGTCCCCCAAGGGGATCCCCCAAGGGTCCCCCAAGGGGGTCCCCCAAGGGTCCCCCAAGGGGGTCCCCCCAGGGATCCCCAAGGGGGTCCCCCAAGGGTCCCCCAAGGGTCCCCCAAGGGTCCCCCAAGGGTCCCCAAGGGGTCCCCCAAGGGTCCCCCAAGGGGTCCCCCAAGGGGTCCCCCAAGGGTCCCCCAAGGGATCCCCAAGGGTCCCCCAAGGGGTCCCCCAAGGGTCAGCCAAGGGTCCCCCAAGGGTCCCCCAAGGGATCCCCCAAGGGGTCCCCCCCAGGGTCCCCCAAGGATCCCCCAAGGGTCCCCCAAGGGTACCCCCAAGGGTCCCCCAAGGGTCCCCCAAGGATCCCCCAAGGGTCCCCCAAGGGTCCCCCAAGGGGATCCCCCAAGGGTCCCCCAAGGGGTCCCCAAGGGTCCCCCAAGGGTCCCCCAAGGGTCCCCCAAGGGTCCCCCAAGTGTCCCCGAAGGGTCCCCCAGGGGATCCCCCAAGTGTTCCCCAAGGGGATCCCCCAAGGGTCCCCATAAGATTACTGTATTTACTATAGTTCAGAATATAATTTGATCCCCTTGGGGGATCCCCTTGGTGGACACTTGGGGGACCCTTGGGGGACCCCTTGGGGGACCCCTTGGGGGACCCTTGGGGGACCCTTGGGGGACCCTTGGGGGACCCTTGGGGGACCCCCTTGGGGGACCCTTGGGGGACCCTTGGGGGACCCTTGGGGGACCCTTGGGGACCCTTGGGGGACCCTTGGGGGATCCCCTTGGGGGACCCTTGGGAACCCCCTTGGGGAACCTTGGGTGACCCTTTGGGGGACCCTTGGGGGGACACCCTTGGGGGAATCCCTTGGGGGTCCCTTGGGGGACCCTTGGGAGACCCTTGGGGGACCCCCTTGGGGGACCCTTGGGGGACCCTTGGGGAACCCCTTGGGGGACCCTTGGGGGACCCCCTTGGGGGACCCCCTTGGGGACCCTTGGGGGCCCCTTGGGGAGCCCCTTGGGGGACCCTTGGGGGACACTTGGGGGACCCCCTTGAGGGACCCTTGGTGGAATCTTGGGGGATCACCTTGGGGACCCTTGTGGGACCCTTGGGGGACCCTTGGGGGATCCTTGGGGGATCCTTGGGGGACCCTTGGGGGATCCCCTTGGGGGACCCTTGGGGACCCTTGGGGATCCCCTTGGGGGACCCTTGGGGGGGAGCCCCTTGTGGGAACCTTGGGGGACCCCCTTGGTGGACCCCCTTGGGGGACCCCCTTGGTGGACCCTTGGGGGACCCCTTGGGGGACCCTTGGGGGACCCTTGGGGGACCCCTTGGGGGACCCCCTTGGGGGACCCCCTGGGGGACCCTTGGGGGCCCCTTGGGGATCCCTTGGGGGACCCCTTGGGGGACCCTTGGGGGATCCCCTTGGGGGACCCTTGGGGGACCCTTGGGGGGGGACACCTTGGGGGACCTTGGGGGACCCTTGGGGGACCCCTTGGGGGACCCCTTGGGGACCCCTTGGGGGACCCTTGGGGGACCCCTTGGGGACCCTTGGGGGACCCTTGGGGATCCCCTTGGGGGACCCTTGGGGGACCCCCTTGGGGACCCTTTGGGGGACCCCTTGGGGGACCCCCTTGGGGGAACCTTGGGGGACCCCTTGGGGGACCCTCTTGGGGGACCCTTGGGGGACCCCTTGGGGAACCCTTGGGGACCCTTGGGGGACCCCCTTGGGGACCCTTGGGGGACCCTTGGGGGACCCCCTTGGGGGACCCTTGGGGGACCCCCTTGGGGGACCCTTGGGGGACCCTGGGGGACCCCTTGTGGACCCCCTTGGGGGACCCTTGGGGACGCCCCTTGGGGGACCCTTGGGGACCCTTGGGGAACCCCTTGGGGGACCCTTGGGGGACCCTTGGGGGACCCTTGGGGGACCCTTGGGGGACCCTTGGGGGACCCTTGGGGGACCCTTGGGGGACCCTTGGGGGACCCTTGGGGGGACCCCTTGGGGACCCTTGGGGGACCCTTGGGGGACCCCTTGGGGGACCCTTGGGGGGACCCTTGGGGGACCCTTGGGGGACCCTTGGGGGACCCTTGGGGAACCCCCTTGGGGGACCCTTGGGGGACCCTTGGGGGACCCTTGGGGGATCCCTTGGGGACCCTTGGGGGACCCCCTTGGGGGACCCTTTGGGGACCCCTTGGGGGACCCTTGGGGGACCCCCTTGGGGGACCCTTGGGGGACCCTTGGGGGACCCCTGGGGGACCTTGGGGGATCCCTTGGGGATCCTTGGGGACCCTTGGGGGACCCTTGGGGGATCCCTTGGGGGACCCTTGGGGGACCCCTTGGGGGACCCTTGGGGGACCCCTTGGGGGACCCTTGGGGGACCCCTTGGGGGACCCTTGGGGGACCCTTGGGGGATTCCCTTGGGGGACCCTTGGGGGACCCCTTGGGGGACCCCTTGGGGGACCCTTGGGGGACCCTTGGGGGACCCTTGGGGGACCCCCTTGGGGACCCTTGGGGGACCCCTTGGGGGACCCTTGGGGGACCCCTTGGGGGACCCTTGGGGGACCCTTGGGGGACCCTTGGGGGATCCTTGGGGGACCCTTGGGGGACCCCTTGGGGGACCCTTGGGGGATCCCCTTGGGGGATCCCTTGGGGGACCCTTGGGGGACCCCTTGGGGGACCCTTGGGGGACCCCCTTGGGGGACCCTTGGGGTACCCTTGGGGGACCCTTGGGGGACCCTTGGGGGACCCTTGGGGGACCCCTTGGGGACCCCTTGGGGGACCCCCTTGGGGACCCCTTGGGGGACCCCCTTGGGGGACCCTTGGGGGACCCCCTTGGGGGACCCCTTGGGGGACCCTTGGGGGACCCCCTTGGGGGTACCCTTGGGGACCCTTGTGGGACCCTTGGGGGGACCCCTTGGGGACCCCTTGGGGGATCCCTTGGGGGATCCCCTTGGGGGACCCTTGGGGGACCCCCTTGGGGGACCCTTGGGGGACCCCTTGGGGGAACCCTTGGGGACCCCCTTGGGGGACCCCTTGGGGGACCCTTGGGGACCCCCTTGGGGGACCCCTTGGGGGACCCTTGGGGACCCTTGGGGGACCTTTGGGGGACCCTTGGGGGACCTTGGGGGACCCTTGGGGACCCCCTTGGGGGACCACCTTGGGGGACCCTTGGGGGACCCCTTGGGGACCCTTGGGGGACCCCTTGGGGGACCCTTGGGGACCCTGGGGGAGACCCTTGGGGGACCCTTGGGGGACCCTTGGGGGACCCCCTTGGGGACACCTTGGGGGAACCCCTTGGGGGGACCCTTGGGGGACCCCCTTGGGGGACCCTTGGGGGACCCCTTGGGGGACCCTTGGGGGACCCTTGGGGGACCCTTGGGGACCCTTGGGGGACCCCTTGGGGGACCCTTGGGGACCCCTTGGGGGGACCCTTGGGGGATCCCCTTGGGGACCCTTGGGGGACCCCTTGGGGGACCCTTGGGGGACCCTTGGGGGATCCCCTTGGGGAGACCTTGGGGGACCCTTGGGGACCCTTGGGGACTCCTTGGGGGACCCTTGGGGGACCCCTTGGGGGATCCCTTGGGGGATCCCTTGGGGACCCTTGGGGGATCCCCTTGGGGACCCTTGGGGGGGACCCCCTTGGAGGGACCCTTGGGGGACCCTTGGGGGAATTCCCTTGGGGGACCCCTTGGGGGACCCTTGGGGGACCCCTTGGGGAGACCCTTGGGGGACACCTTGGGGGACCCTTTGGGGGATCCCCTTGGGGGACCCTTGGGGGACCCTTGGGGGACCCTTGTGGGGACCCTTGGGGGACCCCCTTGGGTAACCCTTGGGGGACCCCCTTGGGGGACCCTTGGGGATCCCTTGGGGGACCTTTGGGGGCCCCTTGGGGGGACACTTGGGGGACCCTTGGGGGACCCTTTGGGGGACCCCCTTGGGGGCACCTCTTGGGGACCCTTGGGGGGACCCCATTGGGGGACCCTTGGGGGACCCCTTGGGGGACCCCCTTGGGGTGACCCCCTGGGGGACCCCCTTGGGGGACCCTTGGGGACCCCCTTGGGGGACCCTTGGGGGACCCTTTGGGGGACCCCTTGGGGGACCCTTGGGGGACCCCTTGGGGGGGACCCCTTGGGGCCCCTTGGGGGTCCCCCTTTAGGGACCCCCCTTGGGGGACCCTTGGGGGACCCTTTGGGGGGACCCTTGGGGGACCCTTGGGGACCCCTTGGGGGACCCCCTTGGGGGACCCTTTGGGGACCGACCCCTTGGGGGACCCTCTTGGGGAACCCTTTGGGGACCCCCTTGTGGGAACCTTGGGGGGATCCCTTGGGGGGACCCCTGTGGGACCCTTGTGGACCCCCTTGGGGAATTACTAACAATTTTAAATATAAAGGTAAACAATAAATGAAGGGTAGGAAAAATAACCAAGGTATCCCCAAGGGGATACCCCAAGGGTCCCCTCAAGCGGGTCCCCCAGGTCCCCCTAGGGTCCCCACAGGGGTACCCCAAGGGTCCCCCAAGGGTCCCCCAAGGTGGTCCCCCAAGGTCCCCCAAGGGGGTCCCCCAAGGGTCCCCCAAGGGGATCCCCATCCCCCAAGGGCCCTCAAGCGGGTCCCCCAAGGTTCCCCAAGGGGTTCCCCCAAGGGTCCCCAAGGTGTCCCCCAAGGTGGTCCCCAAGGGTCCCCCAAGGGGGTCCCCCCAAGGGTCCCCCAAGGGGGTTCCCAAGGGTCCCCCAAGGGGTCCCCAAGGCCCAAGGGTCCCCCAAGGGTCCCCCAAGGGGATCCCCAAGGGTCCCCAAGAGGTCCCCCAAGGGCATCCCCCAAGGGTCCCCCAAGGGTCCCCCAAGGGTCCCCCAAGGATCAGCCAAGGGGTCCCCCAGGGTTCCCCACAAGTGTCCCCAAGGGGTCCCCCCAAGGGTCCCCCAAGGGGTCCCCCAAGGGTCCCCCAAGGGGGTACCCCAAGGGTCCCCCAAGGGGTCCCCCAAGGGTCCCCCAAGGATCCCCAAGGGTCCCCAGGGTCCCCTAGGGTCCCGCAAGGGTACCCCAAGGGTTCCCCAAGGGTCCCCCAAGGGTCCCCCACGGGGGTCCCCCAAAGGGTCCCCCAAGGGGGTCCCCCAAGGGGGTCCCCCAAGGGGGTCCCCCAAGGGGTCCCCAATGGTTCCCCAAGGTCCCCAAGGGGGTCCCCAAGGGTCCCCCAAGGGTCCCCCAAGGGTCCCCCAAGGGTCCCCCAAGGTGTCCCCCAAGGGGGCGTCCCCAAGGGGTCCCCAAGGGTGCCCCAAGGGGTCCCCGAGGGTCCCCCAGGGGATTCCTCAAGGGTCAACCAAGGGGATCCCCAAGGGGGCCCCAAGGGGTCCCGCGGTGGGTCCCCCAAGGGTTCCCCCAAGGTCCCCCAAGGGGGTCCCCCAAGGGTCCCCCAAGGGGGTCCCAAAGGGGTCCCCCAAGTGTCCCCAAGGGGTGTCCCCAAGGGGCCCCCAAGGGGTCCCCCAAGGGGTCCCCCAAGGGTCCCCCAAGGGTTCCCCCAAGGGGTCCCCCAAGGGGGTCCCCCCAAGGTCCCCCAAGGGTCCGCCCAAGGGGGTCCCCAAGGGGATCCCCCAAGGGGTCCCCCAAGGGGTCCCCCAAGGGTCCCCCAATGGGTCCCCAAGGGGGTCCCCCAAGGTTCCCCCAAGGGGTCCCCCAAGGGTCCCACCAAGGGGGTCCCCCAAAGGGTCCCCAAGGGGAACCCCAAGGGTCCCCAAGGGGGTCCCCAAGGGGATCCCCCAAGGGTCCTCCAAGGGTCCGCAAGATCCCCCAAGGGTCTTCCAAGGGTCCCCCAAGGGTCCCCAAGGTGACCCCAAGGGTCCTCCAAGGATCCCCCAAGGGATCTCCCAAGGGTCCTTCCAAGGGTCCCCCAGGGGGTCCCCAAGGGTCCCCCAAGGGGCCCCCAAGGGTCCCCAAAGGGGGTCCCCCAAGGTCCCCAAGGCGGATCCCCCCAACGGTCCCCCAAGGTCCCAAGGATCCCCCAAGGGCCCCCAAGGGGACACCCAAGGGGTTCCCCCAAGGGGGTCCCCCAAGGGTCCCCCAAGGGGATCCCGAAGGTTCATCCAAGGTTCCCCAAAGGGGTTCCCCAAGGGTCACCCCAGGGGGTTCCCCAAGGGTCCCCCAAGGGTCCCACAAGTGTCCCTCAAGGGGGTCCCCAAGGGTCCCCAAGGGTCCCCCCAAGGGGTTCCCCAAGGGTCCCCCAAGGGGTTCCCCCAAG
>JASPKZ010008631.1:7500-191794 GCA_030220185.1 Diploptera punctata | reverse complement strand
TGAGGCGTTGTTGTTTCCTTATTAATTTCGAGGTCCTTCAAATATATTATCCTAGCTGGAATGTTTTCTCGGTGGATATTGTGACTCTCATAAGAAGTGAGGTGTTGGTTGTTTCCTTTATAATTCGAGGTCTTCAAAATATTTATCCTAGCTGGAATGTTTTTCTGGGTGATTATCGGACTCTCATTAAGAAGTGAGGCGTTTGTTTGTTTTCTTTATAAGTTCGAGGTCTTCAAATATATTTATCCTACTGGAATGTTTCTCGGTGGATTATCGTGACTCTCATAAGAAGTGAGGTGTTGTTTGTTTCCTTTAAATTCGAGGTCTCTAATTATATTTATCCTAGCTGGAATGTTTTCTGTTGGATATCGTGACTCTCATTAAGAAGTGATGGTGTTGTTTGTTTTCTTTATAATTCGAGGGCCTTCAATATATTATCCTAGCTGGAATATTTCTCGGTGGATTATCGTGACTCTCATTAAGAAGTGAGGCGTTTGTTTGTTTCCTTTTAATTTTCGAGGTCTTCAAATATATTTCCTAGCTGGAGTGTTTCTCGGTGATTATCGTGACTCTCATTGAGAAGTGAGGTGTTGTTTGTATTCCTTTATAATTTCGAGGTCTTCAAATATATTTATCCTAGCTGGAATGTTTTCTCGGTGGATTATCGTGACTCTCATTAAGAAGTGAGGTGTTGTTTGTTTCCTTTATAATTTCGAGGTCTTCAAATATATTTATCCTAGCTGGAATGTTTTCTCGGTGGATTATCGTGACTCTCATTAAGAAGTGAGGTGTTGTTTGTTTCCTTTATAATTTCGAGTTCTTCAAATATATTTATCCTAGCTGGAATGTTTTCTCGGTGGATTATCGTGACTCTCATTAAGAAGTGAGGCGTTATTTGTTTCCTTTATAATTTCGAGGTCTTCAAACTGGTAGGCGATTTTAATGCTATGCATCGCGCATGGAACTGTCGAGTACACAACGCTTCTGGTATGGTTTTACAAACCTTCTGTAACAACCATAACATTGAAATTTCAGCACCAAGGAACACACCTTCTTTCGAAACACACAGCAAGGCTTATGCTCCGATATCCTGGATATTGCACTATCAAAAAATATCGACATCTCTTCACAAATAGGCACATTACCTGGTGAGCTTAACTCAGATCATGTCCCCATCACCTTTAATCTCACCACTAGGTACTTACTTCAGCCCCCCTTCCGGCCACACAAGACGAATACAGACTGGAATCATTATTCAAGACTCCTTTCGCAGTGGATTAATTCTCGACTGAGAATCAACTCCACTGAAGAACTGGAGACTTCCATAAATGCCTTCCAGGCTTCTTTTCAAACCGCACTTGACACAGCTACATCACGCAAAAACACTACACGTCCTACACAAACAGATCAGACACTTCTCGACCTCCTGGAGCATAAGCGGAGAGCCCTCAAACAGTACAGACTCTATGGAGCACCTCAAACAAAGCAGGAGTACAATCGCTATGCTCGACTGGTCAAAGAACGACTGCAAGATCACAAAATTACGCAATGGGAAAATTCCCTGGCTAACTTTAATGTAAAAAAGACCCGACCTTTGGAGATTATAAAAAGAATAAAGTCAAACCGCGGACCTTCTAAACCGACTGCAATTCAGAATAATGGAACTTGGGCTTATCATCCTTACGATCAAGCACAAGTTCTCGCGGAAAATCTTGCAGACCGATTCAGACCACAAGAGCTAACGACGCCAGTTCACGAAGCTGAAGTCAATGACAGAGTAGACACCTTTCTAGCTGCTCCCTTCCCTAATGAAATACCCAATATCCATCTAGCTGACTTACGCTCTCATGTCCAGGCCCTTCGCACTACAAGTGCACCAGGACATGATCGGATCAGTAATCTAGCCATAAAGCACCTACCGCGCATAGCGCTACTACGTCTCCTCACCATATTTAAATCCTGCATACAACTTAACCATTTCCCTGCAGCTTGGAAGATGGCTAAAGTAATTGTATTACCGAAACCAGGTAAACATCCAAATAATCCAGACAATTTGCGACCAATAAGCCTCCTGCCAGTTCTAGGAAAAATCCTAGAAAAAACTCATTTTGGCAAGACTCAAAATTGAAGTTACAAATAAGGAACTAATTCCTAACCATCAATTTGGATTCAGAAATTCACACAGCACACCGCTGCAACTGGCCAGGCTTATAGACCAAATTGTCACTGGTTTCAACGCCAAGCGTAGTACAATAGCAGTCTTCCTTGACATTGAGAAAGCGTTTGACACAACTTGGATAAACGGATTGATATACAAGCTAATACAATTCCAAATTGATCCAAATTTAGTCAAAATTATCTCCACTTATCTGAGAAATAGAACCTTCTACGTCTCAGTAAGTGGTAATAAATCTGACATGAAGTCCATACGGGCGGGAGTTCCACAAGGAGCTGTCCTTTCACCGTTATTGGACTCACTATATGTCTCGGACCTTCCTTCACCTCCATCACTCCAAATAGCCTCCTTTGCTGATGACACTTGTCTCTTCATGCAATCGAAACTCAAATCCATTCCTCACAGACTTGCAAGATTCCAGCGAGCAATAAGCATAATATATGAATGGTTTTGCTCCTGGAACATTAAACTTAATGCAAATAAAACACAAGTCGTCCTGTTCACCAAATCAAACTTTCCCTGTCCAATTCAGCTCACTATGGGTGTGCAACCCCTACCAGTAGAAACTTCAGTCAAATATTTAAGCCTAATATTGGATAAAATACTCACACTAAGAGCTCATATCGACCATATCACTTTTAAAGCTCAGCAAGGTATAGCCATATTATATCCGTTTTTCAAGTCGCCGTCTCTGTCCCGAAGGATCAAGGTCACTCTATACGTGACCGTGATCCGTAGTATGCTATTGTACGGCTGCGAATCTCTGAGTATCCTTGCGAAATTCCACAAAAAGAAACTTCAGATATTGCAGAACAAATGTCTCAAAATTATACTTTCGGCACCGCATTACACAAGGATAACGGAGATGCACGAGGCCACGAAGGTACCATATATTGATACTATCATAACTGAAAGGGTTACATCCATGCTCCGAAATATAAATGATCATGGAAACCCCATAGTACGCAATATAGGACACCTTCCACAATGGCGTACTACACGTAGAAACATATTCGACACATTAAAACACCCGTAGTATTCAGCATGAAATTACCAAGATCAGAGGGGTCAGCGCAGATTGGCGTGGCTCATTCCAGTCCTGAAAGTTATCAGCGACACGGTTTCTGATGCCCCAATTAAGCGAGATCTATCTGCCTTGGAATCAAACATCCACATTAGATCAATAGCACATGCTAAAATAGAATCAATCCCCATATAACCGCCGTATAGGCTAGGGAAAAACAACGAAACCCAATACTGCACACATCTACGCGAATTCGCCGTCAAGGGACAAATAACAGTCCCAGAAAAAGGCACACTGGGCAGCGCAAACAGCTGTCAACTACAGTCAGTCAGTCAGTCAGTCAGAGGTCTTCAAATATATGTATCCTAGCTGGAATGTTTTCTCGGTGGATTATCGTGACTCTCATTAAGAAGTGAGGCGTTGTTTGTTTCCTTTATAATTTCGAGGTCTTCAAATATATTTATCCTAGCTGGAATGTTTTCTCGGTGGATTATCGTGACTCTCATTAAGAAGTGAGGCGTTGTTTGTTTCCTTTATAATTTCGAGGTCTTCAAATATATTTATCCTAGCTGGAATGTTTTCTCGGTGGATTATCGTGACTCTCATAAAAAGTGAGGCGTTGTTTGTTTCCTTCATAATTTCGAGGTCTTCAAATATATTTATCCTTGCTGGAATGTTTTCTCGGTGGATTATCGTGACTCTCATTAAGAAGTGAGGCGTTGTTTGTTTCCTTTATAATTTCGAGGTCTTCAAATATATTTATCCTAGCTGGAATGTTTTCTCGGTGGATTATCGTGACTCTCATTAAGAAGTGAGGCGTTGTTTGTTTCCTTTATAATTTCGAGGTCTTCAAATATATTTATACTAGCTGGAATGTTTTCTCGGTGGATTATCGTGACTCTCATTAAGAAGTGAGGTGTTGTTTGTTACCTTTATAATTTCGAGGTCTTCAAATATATTTATCCTAGCTGGAATGTTTTCTCGGTGGATTATCGTGACTCTCATTAAGAAGTGAGGCGTTGTTTGTTTCCTTTATAATTTCGAGGTCTTCAAATATATTTATCCTAGCTGGAATGTTTTCTCGGTGGATTATCGTGACTCTCATTAAGAAGTGAGATGTTGTTTGTTTCCTTTATAATTTCGAGGTCTTCAAATATATTTATCCTAGCTGGAATGTTTTCTCGGTGGATTATCGTGACTCTCATTAAGAAGTGAGGCGTTGTTTGTTTCCTTTATAATTTCGAGGTCTTCAAATATATTTATCCTAGCTGGAATGTTTTCTCGGTGGATTATCGTGACTCTCATTAAGAAGTGAGGTGTTGTTTGTTTCCTTTATAATTTCGAGGTCTTAAAATATATTTATCCTAGCTGGAATGTTTTCTTGGTGGATTATCGTGACTCTCATTAAGAAGTGAGGCGTTGTTTGTTTCCTTTATAATTTCGAGGTCTTCAAATATATTTATCCTTGCTGGAATGTTTTCTCGGTGGATTATCGTGACTCTCATTAAGAAGAGAGGCGTTGTTTGTTTCCTTTATAATTTCGAGGTCTTCAAATATATTTATCCTAGCTGGAATGTTTTCTCAGTGGATTATCGTGACTCTCATTAAGTAGTGAGTTGTTGTTTGTTTCCTTTATAATTTCGAGGTCTTCAAATATATTTATCCTTGCTGGAATGTTTTCTCGGTGGATTATCGTGACTCCCATTAAGAAGTGAGGTGTTGTTTTTTCCTTTATAATTTCGAGGTCTTCAAATATATTTATCCTAGCTGGAATGTTTTCTCGGTGGATTATCGTGACTCTCATTAAGAAGTGAGGTGTTGTTTGTTTCCTTTATAATTTCGAAGTCTTCAAATATATTTATCCTAGCTGGAATGTTTTCTCGGTGTATTATCGTGACTCTCATTAAGAAGTGAGGCGTTGTTTGTTTCCTTTATAATTTCGAGGTCTTCAAATATATTTATCCTAGCTGGAATGTTTTCTCGGTGGATTATCGTGACTCTCATTAAGAAGTGAGGTGTTGTTTGTTTCCTTTATAATTTCGAGGTCTTCAAATATATTTATCCTAGCTGGAATGTTTTCTCGGTGGATTATCGTGACTCTCATTAAGAAGTGAGGCGTTGTTTGTTTCCTTTATAATTTCGAGGTCTTCAAATATATTTATCCTAGCTGGAATGTTTTCTCGGTGGATTATCGTGACTCTCATTAAGAAGTGAGGTGTTGTTTGTTTCCTTTATAATTTCGAGGTCTTAAATATATTTATCCTAGCTGGAATGTTTTCTCGGTGGATTATCGTGACTCTCATTAAGAAGTGAGGCGTTGTTTGTTTCCTTTATAATTTCGAGGTCTTCAAATATATTTATCCTTGCTGGAATGTTTTCTCGGTGGATTATCGTGACTCTCATTAAGAAGAGAGGCGTTGTTTGTTTCCTTTATAATTTCGAGGTCTTCAAATATATTTATCCTAGCTGGAATGTTTTCTCAGTGGATTATCGTGACTCTCATTAAGTAGTGAGTTGTTGTTTGTTGCCTTTATAATTTCGAGGTCTTCAAATATATTTATCCTTGCTGGAATGTTTTCTCGGTGGATTATCGTGACTCCCATTAAGAAGTGAGGTGTTGTTTTTTTCCTTTATAATTTCGAGGTCTTCAAATATATTTATCCTAGCTGGAATGTTTTCTCGGTGGATTATCGTGACTCTCATTAAGAAGTGAGGTGTTGTTTGTTTCCTTTATAATTTCGAAGTCTTCAAATATATTTATCCTAGCTGGAATGTTTTCTCGGTGTATTATCGTGACTCTCATTAAGAAGTGAGGTGTTGTTTGTTTCCTTTATAATTTCGAGGTCTTCAAATATATTTATCCTAGCTGGAATGTTTTCTCGGTGGATTATCGTGACTCTCATTAAGAAGTGAGGTGTTGTTTGTTTCCTTTATAATTTCGAGGTCTTCAAATATATTTATCCTAGCTGGAATGTTTTCTCGGTGGATTATCGTGACTCTCATTAAGAAGTGAGGCGTTGTTTGTTTCCTTTATAATTTCGAGGTCTTCAAATATATTTATCCTAGCTGGAATGTTTTCTCGGTGGATTATCGTGACTCTCATTAAGAAGTGAGGCGTTGTTTGTTTCCTTTATAATTTCGAGGTCTTCAAATATATTTATCCTAGCTGGAATGTTTTCTCGGTGGATTATCGTGACTCTCATTAAGAAGTGAGGTGTTGTTTGTTTCCTTTAAAATTTCGAGGTCTTCAAATATGTTTATCCTAGCTGGAATGTTTTCTCGGTGGATTATCGTGACTCTCATTAAGAAGTGAGGCGTTGTTTGTTTCCTTTATAATTTCGAGGTCTTCAAATATATTTATCCTAGCTGGAATGTTTTCTCGGTGGATTATCGTGACTCTCATTAAGAAGCGAGGTGTTGTTTGTTTCCTTTATAATTTCGAGGTCTTCAAATATATTTATCCTAGCTGGAATGTTTTCTCGGTGTATTATCGTGACTCTCATTAAGAAGTGAGGCGTTGTTTGTTTCCTTTATAATTTCGAGGTCTTCAAATATATTTATCCTAGCTGGAATGTTTTCTCGGTGGATTATCGTGACTCTCATTAAGAAGTGAGGTGTTGTTTGTTTCCTTTATAATTTCGAGGTCTTCAAATATATTTATCCTAGCTGGAATGTTTTCTCGGTGGATTATCGTGACTCTCATTAAGAAGTGAGGCGTTGTTTGTTTCCTTTATAATTTCGAGGTCTTCAAATATATTTATCCTAGCTGGAATGTTTTCTCGGTGGATTATCGTGACTCTCATTAAGAAGTGAGGCGTTGTTTGTTTCCTTTATAATTTCGAGGTCTTCAAATATATTTATCCTAGCTGGAATGTTTTCTCGGTGGATTATCGTGACTCTCATTAAGAAGTGAGGTGTTGTTTGTTTTCTTTATAATTTCGAGGTCTTCAAATATGTTTATCCTAGCTGGAATGTTTTCTCGGTGGATTATCGTGACTCTCATTAAGAAGTGAGGCGTTGTTTGTTTCCTTTATAATTTCGAGGTCTTCAAATATATTTATCCTTGCTGGAATGTTTTCTCGGTGGATTATCGTGACTCTCATTAAGAAGTGAGGTGTTGTTTGTTTCCTTTATAATTTCGAGGTCTTCAAATATATTTATCCTAGCTGGAATGTTTTCTCGGTGGATTATCGTGACTCTCATTAAGAAGTGAGGCGTTGTTTGTTTCCTTTATAATTTCGAGGTCTTCAAATATATTTATCTTTGCTGGGATATTTTCTCGCTGGAATATCGTGACTCTCATTAAGAAGTGAGGTGTTGTTTGTTTCCTTTATAATTTCGAGGTCTTCAAATATATTTTCCTAGCTGGAATGTTTTCTCGGTGGATTATCGTGACTCTCATTAAGAAGTGAGGTGTTGTTTGTTTCCTTTATAATTTCGAGGTCTTCAAATATATTTATCCTAGCTGGAATGTTTTCTCGGTGAAATATCGTGACTCTCATTAAGAAGTGAGGTGTTGTTTGTTTTCTTTATAATTTCGAGGTCTTCAAATATATTTATCCTAGCTGGAATGTTTTCTCGGTGGATTATCGTGAAGTCACATTCCAGTTAGGATAAATATATTTGAAGACGTCGAAATTATAAAGTAAACAAACAACACCTCACTTCTTAATGAGAACGCACCCCAGTTAAACCCGTTATACGAGATCGTCAAAAACAAGTCATTTGCTGCTACAAACGTTTGGAGTATACATCCCCGTACACATACTGAAATCAGAACTGGTACTGAGAACATCATGATACTTCGGTTAATGATTCTTCCTACTAGTATTGATCCTGCTTACATTAAACGTCTGGTGCAGTTCATCGCGGCATCTACGTCGTAGTGCTGCAAACGAAAATCAATAAGTTGACGTTTGGCTTGTAGTCTTTCGTGTGCTGTGATTGGCCACATCAATTTTTTCAGTTCCGTCTCGGCCAATCAAATCCGCGGATACTACAGCTGGCTAGCAAATTCCTTGTTAGGGCGTGGCCCTAACACGGGGTGATTTTTGTGATTTTTTGTGTTTTTCTATATAAAATCCGAGTGAAGTGCTATCAGGTAAGTGGAGTGGATACAATTATTATTGTGACATATAATCTTATCTTTTGGTGACAAGTGTTTAGTGCTTTTGTGTATAGCGACCAGAACTAAGTCTTGGTATTACCAAGCACGATGGCTGCTATGCCAAAGTCTGACGGGTCTATGGATCTAGAAACTGAGGATGTCGGGCCTCTCATACTCTGGGAAGATTCCGCGAACAAATTTGAAAAGTTTGTCCACAAATATGGATACCATAAAGATCCCGAATTGAAAGAATTGCTTTCCACTCTTAGTGGAACTTTTCTATTACTCATAAATTTCATGGGTACTTTCCCGGATTATGAAAGGTCCGACGAAGCTCGTGATTTCACGTCTTCAGCTTTGGATCGGTTAAATCAATTGATCAATGAAAATGAACCAGGCCGTCCAACTTTTGAAGCTATGCTTAATGAATTGAAAGGAGATCTATTAGAGATTCGAACAACTGCGCTTTTCTATACCTCCTTAGATCGTAAAGCAAAGAGTAATACAGAGGAAATACCCTCAACTAGCCGAGATATGGACACCAGTGAGCAGATGCCCACTGAGGAGCAAATGCTCACTGACGACCAGTCAACTGCTAGTGCCAAATCTACCACTAAACGTAAAAGTAAAAAGAAAAAATACAAAGAAAAAGTACCGACTCTAGTAGTCAAAAAAACAAAAATTGATTCTTCTAAAGTAAAAGAACCCATATTATTGGGCGAACCCACTAAAGTATTCCAACCTATAGATCAATCAAACCGATCCACAGAGCCGCAGGAATCACGAGCTGAGTTTCCAGCAGTGTCTACAAACAATAAATTTTCAGTTCTAACTGAAATTCCAAATTCAACTGCAGGAACATCGTCAGAGATGGTCCCTCCTCAATCTATTGGCCCTTCTATGGCTACGCCTAGTGCCGTTCCCTCAGGTAATGCTGTCCATACGGAACAAAGTCCCCCACCAATCACAGTTATTGGTCACGGGAATTTGTTTCGAATAAATAAAGAGTTGAAATCACTAATTGGTGACCAACTAAAATGTGTCAGTATTCCTGAGGGAATACGGTATTATGCACGTTCACTGGAAGATTTCTTCAAGCTGAAGGAGTATTTTACTTCCCTAAATAGGGAATATTATACTTTCCAGCTGAAGAGAGATCTTCCTCTAAAGGTGGTGTTAAAGAGACTGCTTTCAAGTGTAGACCCAGATGAAATTAAAGAGGAAATCCTCGCGTTGGATTTCCCAGTTAAATCTGTAAAGCAGATCACTAAAACGGAAAACAATTTAGTTATACCTCTTCCCATCTATATATTAGAACTGGAACGCAATGAAAAAGCGTTGGAAATTTATGACTTGAAGCGTCTCTTGTACACAGTTGTAGCCATAGAACCATATAGACCCAGGGCTGGGCTTAAGCAGTGCTACCAGTGCCAATCATTCAATCATACATTTCCTGCCTGTAATCGGGCTCCTCGCTGTGTAATCTGCGCTGGGCCTCACGGGCACAAGGACTGTACTCTAAAGGCCTAAGCGCGGAGAGACACTAATTTTCTAAAATGTGCAAATTGCAAGGAGTCCGGTCACCCGGCGTCCTATAGAGGCTGCCCTACTTTCAAGGCAGCCCTTGAAGCTTATAGCAGGGTAGCTAAACCCATCCACAATCCAAAAGAGAAATCATCCATAAGTGATCCCATCCCAAATCCAATTGTAAATCCAACTCAAAGAAAGACCTTCACATCTGTGAAGGTCGATCCAAGAGTTTCCTTCACCCAAGCTTTACAGACTGGTACTGCTTCCAGAACAACTCAAGAGAACAGCACTGCTAAAGCAAAGGGCCAGCAATTGCCAATAGGTAGCTTGAGTGTACGTGGGGAGGAGATTCTCCGGGATGTTCAGCCTTTATTGGCTGAACTGTCTAGTTCCATGGAGCGTTTCCTCTTCATGAGCCGACTGGTTAACTTGTGTTTTGCAGGTTAACCTCAAAAGGAGAGACCATCTACATAATGCTGCGAGACCACTCGCTTTTAAAGAGTGTGGCTCACTCTACACTGTCCGGCTTTCGGACTCTCTGATTGCCGGCGGCGTAGTCTATGATGCCCTTTTTACAAGTATAGTGGTTTCCACTATTATTCTGGTGTAGACCTGTTAGGTAAAATATATTGTCACCAAAGGCTAAGGTTACATAATCCACAACCACTACTTGATAGCCACAAAGGAATTTGCTGCCAAGTTTATCCCATTGGGAAACAGTATGCAGCACACTGGACGGTGCAAGTCACCGTCAACAGTCAGTCAGTCAGTCACCGTACACAACAACAACGAGTAGCGGAAGCTCAACCTGCAGAAGATGGAAGATAACTTCCGAAAGCGCTCCAGTTAATTTTATATACAATATTTTAACAATGTTGAGGACGACGACACCTACCAACAGGTACATTTTAATTTTTAACTTTCATCATATTCCAAATCTATGTCCTGGGCGGATGAAAATAACTGTGAACCACACATTAAATAAGAACAAAATAAGATAAGAAACTCATAAGGCTTATTCAGAGATAAGATAGGGAGAGAAAAAGTTTAATTATTAACATACAAATAATAAGGAACCTAATAAAATATCTGCAGGCTTTAGGAATTCAATAACCATTATACTAGTGTGGGTGTTTCGCGTTTCACAAGACACCAAGGACTAAACCAGAAGTAGCATAGCTACTGGCAAAGCACCCCATGCTGGTAATATCTTCGACGAGGAATCAGACTAAAAAGTGTATTGGATATTAGACCAGTTTACATGAGAATAAAGCCAACAAAGAAATTTAAGTCAGGAACAAAACTTGAACAGGCAAAATCGTTCACTCAGTGTTATTTGATTTCTGTTTAACGACTCTTATTTGAGCTGAAATACTTATCGTAACAAATTAAAATTTGGGCGAGGAAGGGCCAACAAAATTTACACATTTATTTTTTAATTACGAGGTTATGTTAGTTACCGTAAATATATACAGGCGACATGCGTCTTTAAGTCAAAACTCAGGATTATTATGTTAGAAATGACAGAAGGGCTCGAAACAGAGGCTCGCTTTTTACCACAAGTGCGAATAGAAGGTGAAGATGATAAAAAATTGTTCTAATTGTTTGCATATTACATGAAAAATGTCGAAATATCTTTTTGTAACTTAATGTTAATTTTGAAGATGAAACAATGCGTATGATAAAACGTGATTCCACGAGAAAACTAGTTGTTATTTAAATCGATATTCTTTTTTTTTAACAACGTTCAATTGGGCATGATACCTTCATTCAAGGAAATTTTTTGTAAAAGATGCATCTTGTTGCATAGCGAAAACTAGAATTATGACGTAATATCCGTAACGTTACGAAGCAACTGAATTTAAAAAAAAATTAAATGGAATTAAGGAAATGTTAATATTTCATAGATTATATACAAAACTTTCATTAGTCAATGTGTACAGCTGAGATTTGTAAACAGACCAATTGACGTCTTCTTTAACATGCAAGTATTAAATTAATTTCCAAAAGCCATATTTATTGTTTTAAGGCAATGCTACAAGTCGGAATTCCACGTTCTTAATACGATATATTGTCAGGACTTTCAAAACTAACTTAAACATTATTTGTCCTGGATTGACAAAACTCCTAAGCAAAATAAATACCATGTTTTTGGTGTAAAGACGGCCAAAACCCAGGTCTCATAACGCGGCTGATATCTCGTAATGATTGTGTAGGATTTTGTTTAGTTACCGACCTACTGTCCTCAGCACCTTCAAATGAGTGTGTTGGAATAACTTTAAAACTAACTGACACTATTGAATCCATATGATTATGGCCTCGTCGATATAAGATCTCCATATATCCCTATCCCGAATTAATGTTCGCGAATCGTCCCATGTAAACTATACCTATCTCAAATGAACAATAGTACTATTTTCAACTTGTGTTCAACTCAGGGTCGGGTCGAGGGATTATATATATTTAAGTCAGTGAACGACGCGTGTCCCAGCCGACTTTGCTTCACGAGCTGTCATAGAGGTGGTTGAAACAAAGTAAATGAGGACGGATAAAAGGTGGAATAAAATTTGTTGCATGGAAAACGGGAGAAACCCAGCAAAAACTGGCCACCTCCGTTTCGTCCACCACTGAATCCACATGGAGTGACTGAAGCTCGAACTCGAGTCCCCAGCGTAGAAAAGTCGAGCGCCTATCTGCTTGCGCCTCGGCGACGCCACGTCTATGACAAAAATATCTGCTCTTTGTAAAATCATCCTCTTCAATATCCTGTTCTTCATATACATTTAATAAGTATTTGAAGTAATCTTTATCTACTTAGTATACTTCTTGAATCTGAAATCGTATCCCCACTTTTATTTTTGATTATATTTATTTTAGCCCGGAACTCTCGTTTCTATCCCACTTCCCTAATATAATTCTCCGAAGTTCCTATTTGTTGCATTGATTTCGAAAAGATTTATCTTCTCTTTCAAATATTTCCTCTTTTTACGCAATCACTTTATTGTAGTTTTGTAAATAACTAGCTGTACGATTATTTGGGATTAAGTGCGATTTTACTCAGATAACTAGAGAAAGGATTTTGTGTCCTTGCATATTCAATTTTCCCCCCCAAGAGATTTAATGATTTTTTAAATGAAATAATGGGTTAAGGCGCAAGAAGTTGACTTACGATATATATATATATATATATATATATATATATATATATTCAATATGAAGTTTAAACAGGTCTAAAATGAGACATAAAAATTGCCGTTGATCCTGAAACAATCCAGAAAAATTAGCAATTATAAAGAGCAACTTCATATCCGCTTCCATTATTTTGTTAGATGTAACATAGACTCAACGCTGAGCGATAAACAGACGAGTGAATTATTTTAAAAGAGATTAACAAAAGGGTGTCTGTAATATTACGTAAAACAGAATATACGTATCGTAATTTCTGAGTTGATTTTATCTGAAAAAATAATAGTATTATATTATTTATTTAATTCAAAACAACGTTTTTTTTTCGCAGCGTTGCTTCGTAACGTTATAGTAATACGTCATCATTCTTGTTATCGCTACGCTACAAGACGCATTTTATATAAAGGTTTTATGGAATATTTCTGTAAGTACACTAGACATAATTGCACCAATCGGATAATTTCCGCATAGATTTAAATAACAAATTACACCTGGTTTTCTAGTTGAATCCTATTTAAGTATTCATAAGTACAATTTGATCTTCGAGAAGGTGACATAAATGTATTTAACTTAGATAACAGGACATTGGGGGTGTAATGTGCGTACAATTAGACAACATGTTTCGTCGTGTTTATCTTACATTTACTCTTCTTGCTTCCAAGTCCCTGAAGTCGTGTTTGGTGTACTTGTGGTTTTACGATCCTCGCCTATGTATCGAAGATGCGTGAGTTCACACCCGCCGGGGACTGTGGAGCGTCAATATTATGGATATAGATCTTATCAAGATGATGAATAACATCTCATCTGATTTGCTTATTTGTTTGTTTCCTCGCGTAAGATTTATCCAGTAAGGGCAGCACTGCCGGTAGCTACGTTACTTTTGGTTCAGAATGTGGTGTCTTGGAATATGCCAGAACCTTCAACATCAAGGTCATGTAATCTCTATGTGACTCAAATTTTTCTTAGGGTTGATATTAAACAAATAATATTTCCTTTCTTTAACCTACATCTGTATGTGCCAATGGAATTTGCTGTAATTGAATTGGAACATGGATCTTGGTAAATAGGGGTATAACGTGACCTAACACAATGTACGGTCAAACGGAGCTATTTTGAAATCTTTTTTGAAAACTTTTTTATATTACACCATTAGTTATTAACATAATATTATTGAATAAACACAAATGTAACAAACTTGGGTTATTGAATTGATTGCTGCGTTCAAAATTGCTCTAAGTTTATATTTTTGTTAATTAAAAAATAAAAAAAAGTGTGCCAAAATACCCTAAAAAATCTTCGCAAAAAGCATTGTTAAGGCTCTAGAGAGATATTAGTCCTACATTGGACATAGAAACAATGACTATGTAGAGGTATGCGGGTTACAACGCAAATAAAAAAAATTGTAGGTTTTTTTTATTACAGAAATTCCGATTTGCTACGTTATACAAAATCGGGTCTTGGATAATTATATTTCCAAATTGGCGCTGTTTTGGTTTACATTTCCAAGAACTTGGGCGATCTACTGAGTGGTTATGTTTCTAATATACTTGTTTATAAGTGTTGCAAGTTAAATTTGATAAAATATAGCCGCCGTTTTTTGAGATGCTCTTTTGAATGGCATCAAGCGCTTCTCTTAACTGTTCTTCGGAATAACTGAACCAACTAATTGACAAGCACTATGGAACTTGTAGGATCTCGGCTGCGAGGACACAAGCTCTCCATTCATCCCTCTCCTGAGCTAATATTTTGAAATCTATCCTGCATAATCAACTTCCCTCAGATCATGGTTAATATTATTCTTCCACCTCGTTCTTGACCTACCAACTGGAGGTTTTCTCTGTTTTCCTTCAACATGCTTCCAAGTCCCTCTATCATTACCCATTCGTGCCACATGTCCTGTCCATCGCAGCCTATGAGACTTAACTGTTCTTATTATATTTGGTTTCTTATAAAGATCATGTAGCTCACTATTATGGAGTCTTCTCCATTCGCCTGTTTGTTCATTTATCTTTGGTCCAAACATTTTTCCCAAGAAGTTTATGGAATCCATAACTGCGTTTCTTGACTACTGTATTTGTACGGTGAAAGATCGTCACTTTATCGACCAAGGTACTAGTTTTATCTGGTTTATCGCCTTGACCTGTCCGGCACGAGTTACCCTTTCGGCAGCAATTCTACAGCCGGCGTAGCTCTCGGGGTCATTTAACGATGAATGCCACTCCTCCAAGACAGTTAAAGATACCATGGAGGGGAACTTTACTTCGGAATATTTTTTTTTGTAATTCAAGCTTCCCGGAATATTCTTGTGATTTCGGACCGTGACTTGTTACTCAACCTGAAAAAATTAAAATGGCGCGTAATAACCGAAATTAAATCAAAATACACTAAACAAAAGTGAAAACCAAAAAACTGCGTCGCATTGAAAAAGTAACCACGGGAGTCACATTTCCTGTCATCCGGTGGAGAGATACATTTGATTGCTAGGCAGGAACAGAATAAAATGTTAATAAAACGAACAGATAACATGGAAATTAAACAATGGAGTAAAGACAAAAGTCCACACTTAGTTTGGTATCAGCTGGAGTGTGTAACAAAACTACATTTTAGAAAGATGTGCATAAGTACATACAGTTCAAACAAAAACAAGCAATAGACGGAATAAGTTAATGTATGCGGAAATGTTTATTTAATAAATAATGTAGAATGCGAAGAATGCAGGGCAGGTATCTGATGCATTATTGCCTGGCATACAGCTATGGGACATCCCCAGGGTCGAATCCATATGAACGAGATACTATTTTCTCATGGAATTTCGGCCATTGTAAGGCCTGTGGATACCAGAATCATGACGAGTTTAGGTAGCTGTAAGGTCTGTATGAACTTAACAAAATTACAGAAGAATATGGATTAAAGATATCTACAGAAAAAAACAAAAATTATGGCATTTCAAGGTGTAGATCCTGTCAGAAGTAAAATTGTACTGGACAATAAAATTTTGGAGCAGGTGAATAATTTTACATATCTAGGATGCAATATCTCATATGAAGAAGAAAAGGATGTAAATGCAAAAATATCTAAATTTTTAAGAATTTTAGGGTTAATAAATTCTATCTTCAAGCCACAGTTAGTGCAAAAGCATTCAAGACTGAAAGTATATAAAACACTGGCTCTTCCAACTCTTTTGTATGGTAGCGAAGTATGGACGTTGAAACAGAAGGATATACAGAGACTTAGATCTGCTGAAATGAGATATCTTCGGAGGACTGCAGGATACACACTACTAGATCACAAAAAAAATGAAGACATCTTAGAAGAATTACACATGGAATCTTTAGAAAACAAAATTTCTGATTATAAGTCAAGATGGATACAACATGTTCATCGAATGGAAGATCACAGAATACCCAAACTAATGTTAAGATATCAACCTGCAGGAAGAAGAAAACCAGGACGTCCACTCAAAAGACTTCTGGATGGTGTTTCTCTTGAGGCCGAAACAGGTCAACAAATGGCCTAAATTCGTGAATGTACTATGATGATGATGATAATTTATATCGGCAAGAACAGGTAGGGAACTCGACAGATTGACCATATGTCATACATATACTGTCTCAGATTATCGTGTACATTCGCAACCGCCTCTAAGATAAATGACTTTTAGAAGAGAATAATCAGATGTTGATGGAAAGGATGTAAAACAGAATTTTTAAATTTCAAATTAAACTTAATAAATGTAACTAACTTTCTAGCAATTCCAACTCCAGCAGGATACTATATAACTTTTACATCTTAACTGAATCGTATGCCTTTTTGAAGTTTACATATAGTTGATGTACAGTACCATTATATTCCCATTTATTTTATAAAAACTGTCTTATACTAAATATCTCATCTGTTGTAGACTTGTTTCTTCTAAACCCACATTGAAGGAACAGTTCGACAAGAGATGAGATTTTTAGTATTAATGAACTTATATTCACATTACAACAGGGTCTTCACTTCACTGGCTAGGCAAATTGCCTGTTCCGCCTCACAGTTGTTCTGTCCATCTTTTCACTGGCTAACCTACATTCCTTGAACCTCTTGGCTTGTAGTTGAATGCTGCTCTTCGTAATCTTGATACATTAATTCTTTCCACGTGTGTAAACCATTTCTCTCTATATTCTCTGATTTTCTCATCCAATGGATATATATTTAATTCTGTTCTTATATCTTCATTCCTTATCCGATCCAATCTTGTGCAGCCTTTTGTTCTTCTAAGGAAGTTCATTTCTGCGCTTTGTGTTCTACTTTGCAGTTTTTTGGTCATTACCCAAGTTTCGCTCCCATGAAGTAATGCAGAAACTGCCAATGTTTTATAAAACTTCAATCTAGTATCTCTTCTTGTTTTATTCTTTAATGTTTTATGTATAGTCCCGCATATCATTTGAAATTTCGACAGTTTCATATGTAAGTCTCTTTCAGTTTTTGTGTTTATAGTAAAATTACAACCTAAATAATTAAAATTTGTTACTTGTTTCAGAGGTTTGTTGTCTATTATGATTTTTGATCTTATATGATCATTTCCCCAAAATGCCATTATTTTTGTTTTTTCTTTTGATATTTTGAAATTATATTCTTGGCATAACTGATTTAATTGATGTAAAGAGTACTGCAAATTATTTTCATTTTCTTGAATAATAACCACATCGTCAGCATACATTAAAACGTTTAATATTTTAAAACGGTCCATTATATTAACAATACTTTTCCAATTTTGGATGATGTCATTAATATATAGATTAAAAAGGGTAGGTGATAAACTATACCCTTGTCTTACACCTCTATTTATTAAAAGAGCTTCGGTCTTTGATGTGCCTATATCTATTATAATTTGAGACTTTACTTTACATACAAACTTTTTATCACATAAATTAATTTTGCGGGGTAGCCATGTATTTCCATTATTTTCCATAGTTTATCTCTATCAACACGATCAAATGCCTTCTCAAAATCAATAAAAGCAACATGCGTCTGTAGGTTATGTTCTCTTCTTTTTTCAAATATTTGCTGTAATATGAATAAATTATCTGTTGTTGATCACCCCGTTCTAAAGCCATTTTGTTCTTCATGTATTGCTTCTGCGATTATTTTAAGTCTTTTATTTATAACCCTTGTATAGATTTTATAAATTGAATTAAGTAGGCTAATTCCTCTATAGTTCTAACATTCTCTTCTATCTCCTTTCTTAAATAACGATATGACTTCAGCTATATTCCAACTTTCTGGTATTCTGCAGTTTCTCCAACATTCATTAAACAAATGCAATATTCTCCAATGTAGAAATGTTCCACCATATTTTAGAAGCTCCATATTTATCTGATCAGGACCAGCTGCTTTTCTGTTTTTGGTTTCTTTTAAGGATTCTTGAAGTTCATCAAATGTAATCATATCAGTTTGAATTTCTTCTGTTTCATTATCTGGATACGATTCTTGTTTATCTTGGTCTTTTTTTTTTTTATTCTTTACACCATAATTTTTTATAGTGTTCTATCCATCTTTCTTTGTTAATAACATCTATCTTTGCAGTATCCTTTTCTGATTTATTTAAAAGTTTCATAACTTTGTATGTACAATTTTGTCTGCCATGAATATCATTTTCTATTTCACTTATAAAATTATTCCAAGAATGTTGATGAGCTGTCCTATTAATTTGTTTTGCTATATTGCTTTTTTCCACATATTGTTGTCTTGATTCTTCTGTTTTTTGTTGAAGCCACTGTTTATATGAATTTTGTTTTTCTTTAATTGCCAGTTCTATTTCTTCATTCCAAATTCTTCCTCCTTTTGTGCTACTATTTTTTCTTTTTTTCCCTATTGCTTACTGGGCTGCTTTTTCAATGAACTTTTTAATATTATTCCATTCATCATATCGCTAGTTGGTGTGTGCATCAGGTATTGTTGTAGTCTTTGTTGATATAATTTTCTTATGCTTTCCTCTTGCAAAAGGTATACTTTGTATACTTCTTCATTTGTTGATTTATTCCTGATTGTACTTTTTTCCCCATCTTGACCATAATTTAAATTTGCCCATAACCAAAAAAAATGGTCGGAATCAATATCGCAGCCTCTATATACCTGTACATCTTGGAGTTGTCTTAATTTAACATTAATTACAATATAGTCTATTATTGTTCTGAGTCCTCTTGCGCTCCATGTGTATTTATTTATATCTCGTTTTTTGAAAAACGTGTTAGTAATTTTAAGATGGTAATTGCTTGCAAATTGTCTAAGCTGTACTCCATTTTCATTTAAGTGTTGTTCTCCAAATTCTCCTACTATTCCTGGTATTGGAATATTGCCTACTCTTGCATTGAAGTCGCCACATATTACAACAAGATCATTTTTATTAACAGTTTCAAGTGTTTTTTGAAGATCTTCATAGAAATGTTTAGTTTCATCTTTCTTATTCTCAACTGGGGCGTAAACACCTACAATTGTTAAATGTCCTCTATCAATTTTTATCCTTAATGTTGCAATTCTTTCATTTACATACCGGTATGTATAATATTCAATCTTCGATTTCCATTTATTCTGTACTAATATTGCAACTCCGCTTCGTGCTCTTACATTTTCACTGTAAATCATTGTATAGTTATTTAATTCTTTAGTCCCTTTAAGTTTCTTTTTTGTTTCAGTTATGACCGCAATGTGAACATCTTTTTCATAAAGTATTCATTCTAATTCTGTTTATTTACTTCCAAGACCTCTGACGTTCCAAGTAACAATATTTATTCTATCGCAAATCCCTAATCGTTTATCCTTTTTCTGCTTAAGTCGTCGTCCATTAAATCCGTCCGGCTGAATGCTGTGAGAGAGATGGGTTTGGAAATTTTTTACATGGTCGGGTTACCAGCCCAGACGCACAACCACCTTCCTAGTGAATCGGGGATTTATTTCGGAGTTTCCTTCTCCTAGACGGGTTGCTAACCAAAGCTTTGGAGTCCCATCTACCCCTTGGCTTGCAGGTTTCCTCTTCCGCCTTCTTTACCATTGAGAATAATTTTCTTCATCCGCTTCTGAAGCCTTTGAGGTATCCCTCGTTGTAGCTAGTTCGCTTCCCTTCTCCTCTTACTGGATAGCAAGCTAGTTAAAAACCAGACTTCCCTTTGGTTAAACGGGATTTTAACTAACTAACTAACTAACTAACTAACTAACTAACTAACTAACTGGCACTATCGAACCCGTAGGCTCATGGCCGCACGGACATAAGCTCTCCATATATCCCTATCCTGAACCAATGTTTTCCAATCATCCCCTGTATAATCTACTCCCCTCAAATCATAGTTAATGTTATTCTCCCATCTCATTCTTGGTCTAGCAACTGGGCGTTTTTCCTCTGGTTTTCCTACAAGACGCTTCCATGCACGTCTTTCATTCCCCATTCGTGCCACATGTCCTGCCCATCGCAGTCTACGAGACTTAATTGTTGTCATTATATCTGGCTTCCTATAAAGACCACGTAATTCACTGTTATGCAGTCTTCTCCATTCACCTGTCTGTTCATCTCTCTTTGGTCCAAAAATTTTCCTAAGAACTTCATTCTTAAATACTCCTAATCTCCTTTACTCCCTTAAAGTAAGAGTTCATGTTTCGCATTCATATAATATAACTGGCAGTATAACAGTTTCACATATTTTAAGTTTAACGCTTTTTGAAAGGAGTTGGTACGACAAGAGCCCCTGTAATGCATAATAGCATGCATTTCCAGAGTTGAGCGTATATTTATTTTTTTATGCATCTCATTCAATTATCTGATATTATACGGAATAATTCCTATCACAATATCTTACCAATAGAATAGTAATGTGAATAGAATTTCACTAATAGGGTCACACGGGGATATCGAATAGAGAACAATTAGTTTGTTCTTTGATGCTTAAGTAGCACAATTGGTTAGTTCGCCAGCGCATGAAGCTGGAGATATTCGGTTTAAATATCGTTTTGGGCAAAAAAATCTTTAGTTGTATTTATTATTACATGCGAATTGCAAGCCCGAATAAATTAATGTCAATATATCGCCTACAATATAGAACGAAATAAATTCCAAATACCTTCTCAATAGAAAATATCATTTTGTAGGGTGCATAGAAGTTCTTTATTCAGGTTACACGGGGATTTAAATTAGATTAATATTTTGTTTCTTTCTTAAATTGTCTAACAAGGGAAGTACTTATGTTGGACCAGTTGGATTGTAACAAAAATTAGAGGATATGTTGAATGAAAGATACTGAACACCGTGATATTGGTCAATTCACTGCAAATTCAATAGTATGCATAATATTTAATAGGAAATAAGGAACAAGAAAAAATAAATAGAGGCTTAACATCCGTATATGACAGAATAAATAAGTAAAACATTTGAAAAAAATAAAATAAACACATAAAAATAGAAAATGATAGTGTGGTGAACGAGGGAGGAACAAAATGGGACAGGGAGAGAATGATAAACTAACGAAATAAATATTGCAACGGAGCGGCACGGTTACTTGAAGAACAGCGCACCGGAGTGTGAATGTTTTTTCCATTCCCGCAGTCGAGTATTTGTACAGTATATACGAAGTGTTTCTATTTAAACATAAAAACTCAATAAATTGATAGTACAATAGAATATTTGTTTTATTATTTATTGATTAGCATTTTATGGCGTAAATTAATAATTATTTTTAGGACATAACAGTATATTTACACGTAAATGTGTACATTTACAGGTGATAGTCTTGTGAGTCCATAACATATTTCATCAAAAGAATAAAATGGGCATAATATATTCATTTTACGTCTTAACTACTATTATAAACCCAGCTGGATTTCTTAGGCTTAAAGGACCTTCGGGACTTGGAAAATCTGGTAGCGTGTTTATCTAGCCGAGCGTTAGTATGAGGATGTACAGTATACATGTTTTGAAATAAACAAATGGAGTCTTATTTTAAACTATTTTATTACTAAAGTATAAATGATTAGAATCCCTAAGTATTCTAGCCCTAAATCTAATCTAAGCCTATATTAAAAACTGCAGTACTTCCTTGGGGGGTTGAGAAGAGGGAGTTGTGGAATTTATAAATCTAACCTAATCTACATGTTTAAAAATGTTATATCCCTTTTTGAAAATTTAATATCAAAAATGTTAATTGTACTTGATTCACATCATAAAAGTACAGAATACATATTAAGAAAAATGGTCGGTGACTTACCCTTCAGCAGTTTACACAAAACAGACACGAGACCCTCACTTCTCAAGTATTATATACTCAATTTGACCTCTAGTTACTCTAACTGTACTCACTAACATTCCAATGAACTAAATGTAGGGATGTTTACAGTTAGCTTAAGCAAAACTATATCATGTATAAACTCTATTTCAACAGACTTTGAATTTCTAAACTCTATTTCAAAAGACTTTGCTTGAATAATTAAAATAATCTATAAAACAATTAAAAATCTATATAAAAGACTATGTTTTCATAACATACTACGTTAGAATATACAGTTCAGGAAACATTTGAAAAACACGAAGAACTTGGTTTGGATGATGACCAGTTTGCGTATTTTCTGGCAGAACTTACAGAACAAAAACATTGCATTGGGTTAGAGGATTTAGCGAAAATACTTTAGATTTCGAAGACTATGCCACTTGGAATTAGAAGCTCACACAGGCCGGATGTTCTGAATACTTTGAAATTGCCAACGAATCCAGTGAGAAACGTGACAGTTCAAGTTGCTTTGAGCCGTCTCCTGTTAAAAAACCTAAACGTCCTAACGTACTGTCTGCCTATTCTGAAGAAACTTTGGAAAACATTTATGAATATGGGATGTCAGGGAAATCTGGCCCGAAGTCCTATTCACAAATAATAAAAAATGTAAGAACAGTTTTGAATTATATAGAAAATAAAACATCTTATCTAGCTTCACAATTAGAAAACAGGGATCCCTACAAAATCGTCCAAATTAAAGACTACATCCTTAATAAGTTTCGATATTCTCGAGATCGGGGATTGACAGTGCTCTATTGGCATTACAAACGTGGGTTTGAATGAATTTAAATATTCAAAGACATTTATTTCAAATTTAAAAAAATGAAAATAATATTTCTTAAAGAAAAATTACCACATTTGTCACTGTCAAGGGTATTGAAAACGAAACTCAAACTAATGAAAATGCAAATAAGTTTGTAAGAGATGTTAATCAGACCATTCAAGAAAACTGCATACCAACGAATGTATGGAACTGTGACGAAAGTCAATTTAATTATGAAATGACAGAAAACAGAACACTGGCAGTAAAAGGCAAAAAGCTCACTGTTGCTACAGACATTTACATGGAACTACACATTCTTACACGATAGATGTTCTTATTTCAATGTTTGGGCAACTTGGGAAGAGGTTATACCTCTGTTTTCAAGAACCTACTGGAAACAAATTAAAGTGGAAAAATGACAAAAGAACATTTGAAAATATTCTTACAACATGTGTTTAGTGAAAACATTGAAATGGATTCACCTTTAATATGCGATTCGTGGTCTGGGAATAAGGACGAACAATTGCTACAGGACTGTTTACCCGATAAAAATGTAAGACTGAAAATTATTCCTGCACGAGCCACCAAATATATAACCACTTGTTTTTTTTTCGTCAATATAAGATCTATGTGCGATGACTTGAAGAATATGTGCGTCTAAAACAGATGGTGACGTGAAAATGTCTGATAGATTCTTTATTATAAAACTGCATTTCCTTGTATATAATCAACTGTCAGAAATTTACAAAGATATGCGTATTTATGCTTGGACAAAGTCTGGCTATAACATGGACTAAATTGTAACGAGATTCACAAATGTGATTGCAAATGCATTTGACAATTGGTTTTAGTGAATGTGCCACATGTAACTGCTCCAGGATTGCCATCATCAGATGCTCATGGTGTTCGCAAAAACTTTGTTACAACCATTTCATCGAAGACCCTCATTATTACCATTGATGTTACGGTAAATGATAATTTGTTTTTGTTACTCCAGTACACGAAATTATAACCGATTCTGAATTTCAAGTAAAAAAAGTATTGTTATGGTAAATGATAATTTGTTTTGTTACTCTAGTACACGAAATTACAACCGATTCTGAATTTCAAGTAAAAAAAAAGTAGCAGTAGTAATAGGACTTTATTAGACTAAAAGTAAGATATACCGGCTGTATCAAAATGGATGTCGCAAACTTACATGGTTGAAAGTACACGATAATAGAAGCAACAATGTCCCAGTAAACATGGGTCCGCAAACGAGCCGTTTGCGAGATAATTACGAATGTATGGTTACAAGCCGCCACTGACTTAATTGTAAACATTGTCCTAGTTAGTACAAATTAGTTTGAATTTAGACTTTACTATTAATTTTTCATCTCATTTAGTTCAAATTTCACAGTTCACTTAACTTATGGTTTACCTGTTAAAGGAGGTGTTCAAATCTTCCCTGCATCTGGATGCAATACTGCTCTCGTCTCTGCATTGAATGTCGAATTCTTTCGAAAACCCCTGGATCATTTCTGAATTCTTGACAAGCATGTACAACTCTCTACTCCAGTTTTTCAACCGTGTTAACGGGTTTTCTGTACACTTCGCTTTTGAGGTGACCCCAGACACAAAAATCCAAAGTATTTAGATCATGTGATCTTGGAGGCCAAGGTACAGATCCGCCTCGACCTATCCATCTTTGGCCGTATCTGCGCGTTAGATGCCGTCTCACAGTAGCAGTAAAATGTGCCGGAGCTCCATCATGCATGTACCACAAACTCCGACGTTGCTGAAGGGGAACATCCTCAAGCAATCCTGGAAGATGACATCGCAGAAACCTAAGGTACCTCCGTCCATTAAGTTCTCATGGAAGAATGTGTGGCCCAATGAGATGCTCACCTAGTACCGCTAACCACACATTCAGTGAGAAACGGTGCTGATGTGGTGACTCATGAACAGCATGTGGGTTTATTTCACACCAAAAATGTGTATTATGATAATTAAAAACACCATCGCGTGTGAATCCTGCTTTGTCTGTAAATAAAATGTTACATGCGAAACGAGGGTTGACTACAGTCTGTTGTTGTATCCACTGACAAAACATCACTCTAGGAACAAAGTCCGCATCATTGAGACGTTGAACTCGTTGGAGGTGGTTAGGGTACAGTAAATTGCGCTGTAAAATTCTCCATACACTACTGTAGCTTAGTACAGTCACTTGTGTGGCAATTCTTCTCGTCGAGGTTCCTGGAGAGAGCTGTACTGCTTCCAACAAGCTGATTAACCCTATTCATATTCTTTATTACCATGCTTACCATCTTCTCATTCCATATCCTCAACCCCAGGCGTAATGCGAGCTGGCTTACCTACTGCTCTGCCATGTACAAAACCCCCATTTTCTCTCAGGCGCTGATGGACCCTTGTAAATGTATGACTTTTGGGGTGTCTTCGACCAGGATATGTTTATTGGTACAAGCGTGCAGCCTCCCGTGCATTGCCATTAGCCCTACCGTACATGAAATGCATATCCGCATACTCTTCGTTACTGCAAGGTTCCATTGTAACTACAACACAGCACAAGTGGCACTCCTCAGACGAGACTGATACCTTTTGAGACTGTGTACTGTATCCGTCCTGTACGTTCTGCGTATATGGTTTGATTACAACTCCACCTCTCGGCAATGTTCAGTTTTATAAACAAAGAACATAGGACGGCTTCAATTGCGCAAGAAGTAAACCGTACGATGTTACAAACAATGACGTCAGTGGCGGCTTGTAACCATACATTCGTAATTAACTCGCCAACGGCTCGTTTGTGGACCCATGTTTACTGGGACATTGTTGCTTCTATTATCGTGTACTTTCAACCATGTAAGTTTGCGCCATCCTTTTTGATACTCCCTGTATACAATGTTATTTACAAATATGTGTCGCACGGGCAGTAAGCCATACGTGCTGTTGACAGTCCGTTACAATAAAGTAATATTTGGTAATAATATAAATAAAAAATATAACAATAATATTACAATTACATAAGGAAAACACAATAGTATTACAATTACATAATAATACAATAACATTATACATTAATTAATTTATGTAAATTATTAAGAATTGATGGTATTGCATTTTGATAACACGTATTTATTCATGAATGAGCGTTGTTCTAATTTTCCGCGTTTTGTCCAGAAATTTACCCACGTTTATTCAATTTTTTGGATTACCATTAACTCGTAGCACGTCAATCTTTCATGATTTGAATTTAGAAATATTTCCGGTAATAACTGACGGCTCCAATATTCTAAATCGTTACATTTCCTAATATATGTATCTCGTCTTCAGAGCTCCCGCACATTGGACATATTCGCATTACATTTAACGAAAAAAAAAAGTAAACAGTGCTCAGCCATCTGTATAAAGTAATACAAAATTGTTATTAATATTAACAAGGAGAGAAGCTAATATTTACGTATAGCTAGTAGCATTTGTGCTTGAAACCAGTTGCAATGAGCAACCGTGCTGTTACGAACCGGTCAATGAGACGCGATTGAAATTTAATGACGAATGACATGAGTTTTATTAAATTTGCAGAAAAATGACTAACACCATCACATTTAATGTCAATTAATTAACATAACCTCCAATTTTTGTTACAATCCAACTGGTCCAACATAAGTACTTCCCTTGTCAGATCGAATATTCACTGTTGGCACGGTGGCATAGACGAACCGCTTATTCTTCTGGTTGATCGGGTAGCTGCGAGTTAGAATGAGAGATTGTTACTTCCATTAATGCATATTGATAATTAGTTTTTTATTTGGATTAGATCCCTTTCCTTGACCATTTTTTATGGTTGGAGTCTGGCATTACGTTTTCGTTTTCTAGAGCTTTCAGTTTTCATTACTTCCGCTTCAGAAGCAGTATCGGCTTCCTCCTTCATAGTTGTATTTTCAAGTCGAGGATATTATGTAATGTCATGGTATTGTTACTTCATTTCTGTTGATGCTAAATCTTGTGAATCTATTCCCGACAGAATTTCACTAATAATCGTCTTATGGGGAGTATTTTAACTAGGTGAAAAGTTTCCTTTTTGGACAGCCTGCTTTCTTATGTTCGGGTTCATAGTATAAAACAAAAAACATAAAATTGGCTGTTCTATATTATATTATATGTGATCATTGTAGCCTACAATAGGTACAGATGGTGGTATGTGATTTATCACTTCCATCTTTAAAGCTCCGATACCGTTGTAAACAAGAAATGGAAGGTCAATGCTCCACTGTTCGTTCTTTACGGATTGAATTGAACCGTAACAACTTAAATTTGTTGTGTACTATCAGGGGGTATACATTATTCCTCTAACTGTTATAGCAGCAGATTCAGCCTAGGTAATTCTTATCCATGTTTGTTCACTATTAGCACGTGAAACAATGTGTTGCACCTTCGTATTTAAGAAAAATTAGTTCAAACAATGTAGGAGAGGTAATTTTCAACTATATAGCTTTTTGTTGATTGTTTAACTTCGGTATTTCAATTGAAGGATTCATTCCAAACACCATACAAGTCCAAAAAGTAAAATGTTGTAAACTTAAAGAAAATATGGCTTTATTTATGCTGAATGAACTAAATATCTATTTTAGAACTACTACTGGCTCACTAACAGCTTTGCATCGCACGTAAAATTTATTTTTCATGAGAATAGGTGCAAAATAATATGACAAACTCTTTGGGCTTGTTTGTTTTATGCAGAAAGCTTAGCTAAATTCCAAATGAAAAAAACAATCCTGAAATATTATTTATTATATCAATGCTCACCACAAAGAACGTCATTGAGTGCTAAACATACTATGTAATTAATGATCTTCACAACCTTCAGAACTGTCATCTTCATCAACATCAGCAATTTCCTCTGATGGTTCGTCTTCTGTGTTCGATTCCAGTTCCTCCAATAAAGATTTACGGTAGTGGCGATGTATTTGTTTTAAAACTCATTGGACTCCTCTTATTCCTGTAGAATATCCAATATTTCACACACGCATATAACTGTACGTGTCTGCTTTTTAGAGACAGCAATAATATCTATATATTGAGCAGGCTTTGGAGAGGTAGAAGATGTAATTACCTCAAAAACATCAATTTTTAGATTTCTCTGGTTTCTGGAATGAACCTTACAATTTGTTCAGTACTCACGTTTAATGCCTGCTGAATCCAATCATTTAGCTCCATTGCCGTTAGGTCGAGCTGTATTTTCATGAAATTAAACTTTACTGTGTTTATTCCTCGAAAAGGTGTCATATCTGTTCTGTGTTTACTCGTTATTAAATTTAAATGAAAAAAGTATGTATAAGTAAGACAAGATATAACACTAAACTTCACCAGACAGACGTATTGAAAGAAGACACAAGTGTTATGTTCGAAGTACAAACTATCTGATATCTCTACTATAGCAAAGCGAACTGTACTCTACCGAGGTCAGAGCTGTCTGGTGTTGAATAAAAGTTCGTAAATATCGTATCACGTGATATTATTATACATATTTAAAAGCTTATAGAAAAATGTAAAAACTGTATAAACCTAAAATTATAAACATTGGTTTATATCATTTACAGAATATATTGTTATTCTGTTGCGAAATTAAACCTCCCTGTTCCTTTAACTGAACTAAACTCCATGGCAGTATAGGATTGCAAGATCATTGCTCTAGCAACTGCTGCCAATTTGTTCCACATTGCAGATGTACGCTACTGTATACGAGTGTAATATGGTCATATTGTCAAGCCTTGTTTGTTAATGTTTTTATTATTTTTCTTTTAATAATTCTCTACCCTTTGATGTTTGTCAAGGATACATCAATATCATAATTTAGGTCTAATTTAAAGAAAAAGTAAGAAAATAATTACGTTTAATAACATTTAATGAAATCCATTGGATAAAATTAGAACTTAAAGATAGAAGTCTTTCTCGATTAATATCTAGCGAAAGAATACGTAGCCCCAAGTTTTCTTACGCTGTGAAAAATTCTAAGTCCGTTATTTAAATTGATATGTACCATCTTCTTCTACGTTAATTTAGAAGTAATATTTTTATCACCTTTCATATAAAGTTCTCCTCGTAGCATAGTGATAACAAGAATGATGACGTAATAACTGTAAGCAAAACTATTAAACGTAAATTAAAAAATATTCTAAATGTATTTAATAAAATATTATCTCGCAGATTACATTTTAAATTGTTTCATCTATTAAATTATAAGGCTGATATTTTTGCGTACAGATCCTTTAGTTGCATACATAAACGGCATTAAGTCTGATCAGTGGAGTACGATGTATTTTACATCACCAATAAATTTCTACTACAGGATACGCATTCTGAAAGATATAGAGGTGAAATGATTTTTTTCTCTTATTTTAGCCAGTACGGCAACGTTTTTCCGAGGGAAAGTACGTAATCTCTACTCCTCCTCTATATGCAGGGGAGATAAATACGTATTTTCGAGTTTCATTAAGAGGTTATTTTATACATTTTTATGTCCAGACACCCATTCACATAAGAAGCAGCAGAAATTAGTGTTTCCAAGTTGCAAAACTGACAATGAAGCTACGGCCTACAAATCTCGTCAAATATTCCGGTTATATTTTGTGTAGGTGTACTGATTTTTTCTAACAGCAATTTTATATTATCATATGTCTTTCTAATATCCGTGGTGTGATGGAAATTCATTGCCATAATACAGAAGTATAGCCATGTTAGTAACCTTCTATTTGCTTTAAACAATCGCCACTGATCTGGTTGGTATGTATGTCCATTAACGAATAAATAATATACAAAAAAGACCAGATGGCATTTATCACAACTATGGTAAGTATGCATCTTTGTATTTTTTGGAGTAGTTCCACCTTTGCATATTTTAAAAAAATGTTTGCACATTATGTTAATGCACGTATTTTTATTTGGAACACTAATATATTATCTTATTCGTTCTGTTACATTAACAACTTCTAAATTATTCTCTTGCTCGGGTGACATGAATTTTAAATCACACATTAAACACATATATATTGACTGACATCACAAGATTCCAGGAGCATCATCAAAGACAGCACAAGACAACAAAACATAAGACACTTGAAGGCCCACAAAGACGTAAGGGCATGTTTAAACAATAACAAACGTAATAAACATTTGCGCTCCCTATAAATTAAATGAACAGGGCGTCTACATATACAGTGGAGGAAATTGGTATAAGGGCATTTGTTAGAAGTGTGAACACAAGTTCATTTACTCTTTCTTTGGAATTTTTCTATATTAACTTAGGAGGCGATTGAGTATAAAACACACACAAATAATGTCAAAATTAATTATCCATTTCCGTCCAAAAAAGTACATGAAATCTGAAACCACTCTCACATATGGGTGGAAATTAGTATAAAGGCACTTTGTGTATTTCGCAGATTAAACCAAAAAGACTGAGCGCAAAGTTTACAACAAAGTTCTAAAATTTAGTTGAACCTCCATTGTTGTTAATTCCTTGGAAGATTCTCTTTGGCATTGACTTCATAAGGGTGTTTATTTCTTCCATTGAGATTGAAGCCCACTCTTCCCGAATTACATTTTTCTGCTCGGTCACTGTCCCAAACTGCCGTCCATTGCGATACACACGCCTTGCCAGGATCCCCCGTAAGTTCTCAATCGGGTTTAAATCAGGACGTCTGACTGGCCACGTCAAAAGTGGTATTTCTTTCTTCCTGAACCACTCCTTTGATTTGGCAGACACGTGAATGGAAGCATTATCTTGCTGAAAAATTAGATTTTCACCAAATTCCTCATACATTCGTATCAATTAGGACTCCAGAAGCTCCTCAGTGTAGGACTCAGAATTCATCTTGGTGCGTATCCATGCTATTTTTGATCTTTCTTTAAAGCAGAATGCTGCCCAAATCATAACGCCTCCACCACTGAAGTTTCTACTCATTCTAACTTGCTCTTCAGTCCGGAGGTCGTGCCAGTAATACTGAAAGCCATCAGGTCCGTCCAGAGTAAACTTCTTCTTGTCACTGAATATTACTTTATTCCATTCTGAGGTCCAGGACATGTGTTCTTCAGCAAAAGTCATTCTAGCTTTCTTATGTGCATTGTTCAGAGGTAGTTTAGTAAGACTTTTTTTAAATTATAGGTTCTTGTCTTCTGACAGAATTTGTCTTACTCGTCTGGCTGTTAATGGCAACTTCAAATCAGCCTGGATTTGAGAAGAAAACATGCTCTTACCTTTTGCTTTACGTAAAATGAGACGTTTAGTGCGCTCAGACAATTTTCTTGTCCGTCCATATTTCCCGTTTTTTCCATATTGTGAGCCCAGTTTGACAAAATTATCAATGGCACATCTTGAAGCCCCAATTTCGTAGGTGTTTGTCTATTGGAAAGGCCCATCTCCTTCAAGGCACTAACTCTTGACTTTTCTTCATTTGATAGAGGCTTTCCACGTGGCATTGTACGTACTACTGACTTGTAAGTGATGAACGATGCTCATAGAAACGTCGTCTCCATGTAACTGCAATGTTTTGTTTACATTTATGTCTCTGTAAGAGCCAGAAGTTGACCTGCCTTTATACTGATTTCCACCCCTAGGACAGCGCTTTATTAGTTTTTACGTATTATTTACGTATATAATAAATACAAAAAGAGTAGACCTGTATGAAATTATGTCCAAGATAATTATATGTAATCTATGACACACATATGGTATTTGCATAAATATTTCAGGTTGTTTTACTACTAAAAGTTAGTGCCTTTATACCAATTTCCTCCACTGTATTAATGACCGAAAAGAAAGTTTGACTTTCCGACGGCAAAGATGGTAAAATAAATATCAGCGGGAAGGAAGAACGCGTTACCCGTAGACAATGTTATCCTATTATGGTAATAAATCTTAGTTATAGAAGACCAAACCGTTCACTCAGTGTAATAATGATATTTAACGACCTCCTTTATCACCGAAGTTCATAAGCATCGCAATTGAAATTTGAGTGAAAAGGAGTAAAAAAAAAATGTTCAGAGGTTTTATTCAAGTTTGCGGTTCTTTTATATGTCGTGAATCTAGACGGGGACCCATGTATTTATTTCCCTTGCGAAGGAATCCATACTCAAGATTTTTACGCCCTCAAAAATCCGGAAAATCGGCAAGGTTCGAATCCAAAAATATTGGTAATAGAGCCGCGCATTGAATCCAATGGTACATCAAGATTAACTACAGAGTCTAAGAGAAAATAAGGTGGATGATAAAAATAAGAAGAAACATTTGTTCAAATAATTATTATATCCATATTACATGCTCAATATCAAATTATCTAAAATAGTAACTTACGATTTTTGAAGACAATCAGTGGCTATGAATATTAAACAGGAGATTCCATGAGAAAACTGTGTGTAATTTGTTATTAGAATAGTTGTGGTGCTTTTTCCGCTACGTTCAATTAGTCCTAACATTTTTATTAAAGAAATATACATTTTATAAAACGTTTGTAATGAAATTATGTTTGTTGCATAGCGATAACAATAATAATGAAGTAATAATAACTGTAACGAAGCCAAGCAACGTCAAAGTGATATTAATAACATTATTTTAAATGAAATTAATAAAATATTGCTATTTCACGGATTACATTCAAAACGGTTTCATCTATCAACTAATACAGCTTGAGATGCGTATACAGACCTGGACAATGCTTGCTTATTAGGTAAATATTAAATACATCTTCATAAGTCCTACCATATTAACAAGACATCAATAACTGTCTTATGAATTTACTCAAGAAATACTGTTCATGTTTTACTTGTATATAGTTTGCATTCAAGATGGCATAATTATGAAGTATCAATATACAATATTGCATATAAAAGAAAGACACTGCAACAGATAAGTGCATTCTACCATGAAAAAGTGTCATGGCGGACAGTGAGTAGTGAATATACTGGTCGCTCGTGTTTTTGCACAGTTTTCAGCAGGTGATTGTGTTTTACAGGTAGTATAGGATATTTTGAAATTATTTGTGTGTACATTTATTCTGTAATAATGGCGCCACGCAAAACAAAGAATTCCGACGAGAATAAAGAAGAAATGACAAAGCGTGTGATGCAGGAATGTTTGAGGGACCCTGCCATGTTGCAGCTGCTAAAGGACTCGGTGCGTGAGGCTATAGTGAGTGAGTTGAAAACAACCATAGATCGGAACACTGAGGTCATTAAACAGTTGGAGCTGTCGTTACAGGAAAGGGATACTAAAATAATGAAACTAGAACAACTGTTGTGCGAAAAAACTGATTCCCTTGAACAGTACCAACGCCGCCAATGTTTACGTATCTTTGGCATCCCTGAGATGGACGCTGAGGATACAGACAAAATAGCTATCGATGTGGCGTCTAAAATAGGTATTAAATTGGAAACATGCGATATAGATAGGAGTCATCGTGTGGGGAGAAAGGCGGACCGGCCACGGCCGGTTATCGTCAATTCGTAAGCTATCGGAAAAGGAGAGAGGTTTTCCAGAACAAAAAACAGCTGAAAGGGAGTGGTGTTACAATTAGGGAAGACTTAACTCAAATGAGGTATAAGCTATTAAAAGAATGCATCACCAAATATGGTGGTAACAAATGTGTGGACAATTGACGGACCAATCCATGTTAAAGAAGGAGATAACAAACGCATCATTCTCCGGGCCTCAGAAATATAATTAGTGCAAACACGGCCAGTGAATAAACCGACAGTTATCACTTCAAACATTTATTAATAATAACCTACATAAAATTAAGATATTCTTAGTGACGTGATACCAAGTTTAGTTTGTAAGTTTGTTGAAATATTTTACGACCATTTTTCGTTTAAATGATGATTTTCCTTTGACAGTCTTTGACAGGCTACAGGACAATAACCTTCCCACTCCCCTTCTCGACCCCACTACTTCAAGGAATGCTTTAGAAATAGCTTTGTCCACATACCCTACTTCCTTGCAGGTAGCCCATTTCAATGCTCAAAGTATTACTGCTCATATAGATGAAGTCAGAACAATTTTCTTCTCTTTAAATATTCATGCTCTTCTCATATCTGAAACGTGGCTAAATCCCACCATTACCTCTTCTTTAATTAACATGGATGGTTATACTTTTCTTAGACACGATCGTGTTTACAGTCGCGGGGGCGGTATTGGAGCCTTCGTTAGAACAGACCTTACTCCTAAAATTGTGTATCTATCTAATAACGAACCATCTGCCGAAATTATGTTCATAGAAATATTTGTCAGCTTCAAAAAATGTCTTCTCTGTGTAGTATACCAACCTCCTAAAATAAAAGCCATCGCTGAAATTGAGTCCACTTTACAAAACGCGCGAATACAATATGAACATGTTATCGTTATGGGCGACTTTAATATAAATATACTAAGACACTGATAACAGACATACACAACAACTGATGGCTACGTTCCAGGCTTGTGATATGACACTCCTACCCCTACGACCTACACATCACACTCATCACTCTGAGACGTTACTTGACTTAATTGCAACTAATAATCCAGACAGAGTACTTACTCACGGGCAACTGCCAGCCCCGGGAATATCAGCACATGATATTATATTCTTAGCATATTCACTGCAGTGCCCTAAACCGACTCGAAAGACTATTACGTATAGAGACTTAAAACATATAGACAATGCAACCCTAATTGAAGAAGCTATGCAGATGCCGTGGCATTCAATATGGACGCTGCATTCTGTAGATGAAAAAGTTGAGACACTAAATGACTTTATACTACAATTATACAACAGACATGCCCCACTAAAAACTAAACTCGTGAAACGACGCCCTGCACCCTGGATGACTCTTTCAATTCGTAACTTGATGACTGATAGAGACGCAGCACATAAGAAATATAGACTCAACAAAACAGACACAAGTCTCACTCAATATAAACAGTTACGTAACAAGACAAATCAAGCTATAAGAAACGCCAAACTTAGACATTTATACAACCTAACAAATACCAATACTTCAGAAATCTGGAAAAAACTTGAATAGAATGGGAATTGGGAGAAAAGACACACAGGTAGACAAATTACCTGTTTCCCTGGACACACTCAATAATCACTTCACAGGTATAACTACTACTCCAAAGGATAAAGAACAAACAATAAATGAATTATCACTGACAAATCAACCCGACAGAGAACATTTCCACTTCTCATATGTTACAGACTACGACGTAAAGAAAGCCATAATGCGAATAAAAACCAAAGCAGAAGGAACTGACCGTATAAATATTACTTTACTGAATAAAATAATCGAAGCTATACTACCTACTATAACTCATATTTTTAACTCCTCACTACAAACTTCTACATATCCCTCATTGTGGAAACAAGCCCTCGTACGTCCACTGCCTAAAGTTAAAACGCCCTCAACCCCGAACGACTTTCGACCCATTAGCATTTTACCTACTCTTTCAAAAGCTCTGGAACGATTAGTCCATAAACAACTGACTGAATACCTAAATGATTACAACCTTCTAGATCAATTTCAGTCAGGCTTCAGGACAGGACACAATACAAATACTGCTCTACTAAATATTTGCGAAGACATACGCGAAGCTGCTGATAATCGAAAACTTACCATTCTTACATTACTGGACTTTAGTAAAGCATTCGACACGGTAGACTTGGACTTATTGTTGCATAAACTTAAAAACCTCTTACTCTCTGATAGTGCCACGAAATGGTTCAATTCCTACCTTCATGAGCGCCAGCAATCTGTTATAGGAAATCATACATTATGTTCTTCTTGGTCCTTCCGTAAAGCTGGGGTTCCACAGGGTTCGGTACTTGGACCTTTGCTTTTTTCAATCTACATAAATGACATATCTAACTCCCTAAATCATTGCAAACATAATTTATTTGCAGACGACATGCAAATCTACATCCACACAGACAAATATTCACTAAATGACGCTGTTGCCAAAATTAACGAGGATCTTGACTCACTAATGACTTGGACAGTTAAATATGGACTGCAATTAAATCCTAAAAAGTCACAATCAATCATTATGGGTCATCAGAGACTATTATCTACAATTAACCTAAACACAGTTTCGCATGTGTCACTAAACGGAGTTCAAATCCCTTATAGTGAGACAGTAAAAATTCTAGGAGTATTTATTGACAAAAACTTAAATTGGAATACACAAATAAACCATACATGCAAAACAGTCTTCTCAATAATACATTCATTAAATCGTGTACGAAATTGTTTGCCATTCGCCCTTAGGAAAATGTTAGTAGAAACACTTGCAATGCCCCATTTTGATTATTGTGACACTCTTTTTACAGACTTAAATATTATTTCCACTCAAAGACTTCAACGTGTTCATAATTCTTGCGCACGTTTTATTTGTGGTATTCGCAAATTTGACCATGTTACACCGTCCCTGGAACAATTATCGTGGTTTCGTCTAAGAGATCGTAGAACTGTCCATTCCCTATCCCTTCTCTATAAAATACTTCACACATCATCGCCTAATTATTTATCACGCCGCTTCATCAGACTATCCGACACACATAATCTTGACACTCGATCCCATCAGCACATTGTCCTTTATATCCCGCCTCATCACACTGTATATTATTCATTATCTTTTACGGTGTCACTTACCAAAACATGGAATTCCCTTCCACCCTATGTCAGAGACTGTCAAACTATAACATCCTTCAAAAACAAACTAAAGAATTATTTAATAACAAACTAACTTATACACCTCACTGATAGTATTCTTTTAGCAATATTAATATATTTAATTATTTATGTAAATAATATTAAGAATAACAAATATTTTTATTTGTTTTGTTTTAAATATTGTATAATCGTAAAATTAGTTTTCTATATCTCATTATTTTCCTGTTTTTTATATACACTAGACAGGGACAATTTAATATGTCTTGCTTGTATACATTTTATTATTAGTTTTAGTCTTAATTTTAACTAATATTAACTGGTTGTATTATAGATCGTAATATGTATATTAGATATTATCTTTTGATCAAATTTTTACTTAGTGTTTAATATTAGAGTTAATTAAGATTGTTATATTCTTATGTAATATATGTTTGTCCTGGTGAGTGGAAGAGAAGGCCACATGACCTTAACTCCACCAGGCTAAATAAATCTTAAATCTTAAAATCTTAAAATGAATGTACAAAATTGCTATATCGAATTATATCATTTTGTTATATTATCGATATATTCAGGAACATTAGCTTTCCCATCTGTATTATCTTTTTTTCGGAAGTTCTATCCTACGACGATAAATTGAGCATGTGTGAAGATGATTATTTTTTTATTACTATTGTGAGTTTGTGCTGTCTAACGGGGATCGCGTGATAGTTCATATGCTGTGAGTTTTAATATATTTCTAAGCCTTTTTTGTCGATTTTTTTCGATTATTTGGATATGTCGGTAACGCAGGCTGATTCGGGGATTTTATGCGAACATGCACTAACATAAATTAAATAAAATAACAGAAAAACACATAATTTATTATTGACATATGTGAATAATTATTATCTGAGAGAAACATATATGTCGATTAAAAAAAAATGCGAAAAATGCTTTAAAATAAGTTGAGAAGTTGAGATCAAAGTAATCTAAAATCAGAATATTTTCAACGTAAAATAAATTAGTCATTGCCCAGACAGTGTAGCCAGCTTATTACTAAAACCAGCTAACAAACAAGGAACGTTAAACTAATATGAGGTACTAACTCGCCCATTTTCTCAACCTAACTTGCCCAAACTAACACTCACTTGCCCATCTAACAATATCTTGCCCATTTTCTCAGCCTAACTTGCCCGCTAATGTAGGTGGACTCTTGATATAGAATTCCCTTATATGAGCAAATTTTCTGGCAATTAGCTCTAGTGGTAACATATGTTATCACATTGGCCAACAAGATGCTGAAGTACCTTGCACTCACAAGGAAAGCACTTATGTTGGACCAGTTGGATTGTTACAAAAATTGGAGGATATGTTGAATGAAGGATACTGAACACCGTGATATTAGTCATTTCACTGCAAATTCAATAGTAAGTTATGCATAATATTTAATAGGAAATAAGGAACAAGAAAAATATAAATAGAGGCTTAACATCCGTATATGACAGAATAAAATAAGTGAAACATTTGGAAAAAATAAAATAGACAAATCAAAATAGAAAATGGTATGTGGTAAACGAGGGAGGAACGAAAAGGAGCAGGAAGAGAGTGATAAACTAACGAAATAAATATTGCAACGGAGCGGCACGGTTACTTGAAGAGCACTGCACCGGAGTGTGAATGTTTTTTTTCCACTTCCGCAGTCGAGTATTTGTACAGTATATACGAAGTGTTTCTATTTAAACATAAAAACTCAATAAATTGAAAGTACAATAGAATATTTGTTTTGGTTCGATTGTGCCAGTGAGTAAGTAAGTATTTATTGATTAGCATTTTTATGCTGTAAATTAAGAATTATGTTTAGGACATAACAGTATATTTACACGTAAATGTGTACATTTATAGGTAATAGTCTTGTGAGTCCATAAAATATTTCATTAAAAGAATAAAATGGACATAATAAATTCATTTTACGTCTTAACTACGTTAGAATCCATAGTTCAGGAAACATTTGAAAAACACGAAGAACCTGGATTGGATGATGACCAGTTTGCGTATTTTCTGGCAGAATTTATAGAACAAAAATATTGGAATGGGTTAGAGGACTTTAGTGAAAATACTTTAGATTTCGAAGACTATGCCACTTGCAATCAGAAGCTCACACAGGCCGGATGTTCTGAAGGCTTTGAAATTGTCAACGAATCGAGTGAATAACGTGACAGTTCAAGTAGCTTTGAGCCGTCTCCTGTTAAAAAACCAAACTACATATAGTTATTTATATATTTAATGTAAACAAATGTTATGTTTCACTTGTTGATCACTGCAACCAGATCATATTATTTATAGCCAAAGGATCGCAATATTGTAAGAATGCGCCCTAGTGGAGAAAAAGTGAAACACACCAAACTGTGTATTAATTCATTTATGATGTCCTATGATGTAAATATGCCAATTATATTTTTTCTGAAACGTTATTACCTGGTAAATAATGCGTTTAAGAAAGTACAAACAGTAGTTTCTTTTTTTTGTGGTATAATCATTTGCTACAAATGTTTTTATATTTATGCTGCAAGCACTCTCTGGTTAGATTAGTGCAATATATATATATATATATATATATATATAATCTGTAGCCACATGCATTCTAGAATTCTTACACCTTAATATATAAATTGTTATATTCAACGTATTTCTTAGAGAGTCAGTCACTTCAAAATAATGCTCTGACCTATTCAGAATGTTAAAAGGGAGGAGCTTGATTTTAAAGTGATAAAATTGAATTGATAAAATCGAGGTGAAAAATGACTGTGATTGGTTGTAAATCGAAATTCATTGAAATGTGATTGGTGATTGACTCCCATTTGGGGCATGAGTTAAATAGTCTTCATAAAAAGGAGAAATTTTAAATAATTTGACATTTGACTTGTAAAATTCATGTTTCCTCTATGTCTTTTGATTTGATCTCCATCTTTTCCCTGGAGCCTGTAGTCGATCTTGGGTTGATGATAATTAGCATGCGCCCCTCCGTATCCAAGGGTTTCAGGTTCAAACCCCTCGGGAGCTGTTAAATTTTCGGCATGTAAAATATTGACTATTGTTACGTACATTCGGAAAGAATCTAAGGACGAGGGTCCCCCGTCCATATTTATGGAAAGAAAACAACTTTGAGCTTGAATAAATAGGCTTGGGAGAAAGTTTTGTTTAACCCTTTTCTCCCAGAAATCAATTGAGCGCTAATTATATATTAAAGAGCGTCGTTAAATGTATAAAATATTATAACAAAGTATTAACGCATTGACATCTTAGATTATGTTATTCATGTACAATTACTTACATCCAACTCCCAACTTGGAGAACCAGAATTTGTTTAAGGTCTCTCCTGTAAGATGTTTATCTTTTCTAAGGCTAACGTGTTACTCCTGAGATGTGTTGCTACTTCTAGTTTAGCCCTTGGGATCTTGAAACGTGAACACCCGCACTAGCATAATGTCATTGAATTCCTAGAGACTGCAGATCTTTCTTGGGATCACATTAGGTTAAGAATTAAAATTAAATATTTTTCACTAACTTACTTCTGAGTAAACGTATTTGTTTCTTACCTTGTTTTGTCCTTTGATGATGCACGATAACTGTATATAGTTATTTTCATCCGCCCACGACATACATTTGAAAGTTCTATTGTGGTTTACGAAACAAAACAAGAAGGTTACGGAAAAAGAGGAAGGATAGATAGGATAATATTTTTATTTGATCCTGTGAAGTATGATTCGTCCACTGCTGTGGTCTCGGGGTAGCGTGCTGCCTTGTCACGCAGCTGACCCGGGTTCGATCCCCGGTCGGGACAGTTTTTCTGGGTGAGGTTTTTATCGGGTTTTTTCCTCACCTGTAAGACAAATGTCAGGGAAACTTTAAGGCCCAAACGGTCCCCGAAATCATATGGCCATCGCAATCATCATCATTCATATTCATCTTAGGTTAAGCTTAGGATTAGGGACTCTCCTGGCGCACCATTATCATCATCACCCATCATATCATCGGGGCAACGTAACCCCGCCTTCCAGGCGCCCCAACCTCAGAAGTGGGTTACAAGTACGCCATGCCAGGAGAGAAACCAGGAATGTCGAAAGACAAACCTAGGGCATTTGAGAAAAAAAATTAGATACAAGTACCAACATAAACCAAAGTAAAACTATTTATATGGGATATGCTGAAACAATTAGCTGCAGATAAGTTGCATAATTGATTTTGGCAATATGGTATAATCCGGAAATTCACAGATTCATTTCCGATGGTGTCAGTATTTTCACCACCTGATAAACATTTTGACGGAACTAGGAACTGAGGACGACTCAGTTTTTAACACGAATGGGTAATATATAAAATTCTTAGTTCAGTGGTGGCTGGTGGATGAAAAAATAGGTGAAATGATGACATGATGACGTATTTAAATGTAGTGTAGCCCTAATGATTAGTCTCAAGATTTGTCGATTTAAAGAAACACACTAATTAAATAGAAAAGTAGGCTACACGGTCTTGCATTTTCCCTTAGAGCATTTGCGATTGTATTACGATTTTATCGAATGTTTTCAGTTGTAAATATCACTTCAAATGCTCCTCAGAATCTTTATGCATATTTAAAGCACGCGCTAGGTTTTAAGTGTCATAAAACCCTTGTTTATTCCAGATTCCAAATATATTACTAGGCCTAAACAAAACACATGGCCAACAAAAGAGTTTTCGCAATGTCACACTACTGCATAACCACGAGTATTGTTCAAACCAAGATTTTTTAATGAAGATTGTATGACTTGGCAGTACTATTGAACGAGCCTGGTGTAATCAGAAGTGATATGCTATTTGTGTTTTAAGGAATCAAAGTAATTTAGGTACAATTCATATTTGAAGAGAAAAATATATTCTCAGACTGGGGGTTGGACCCAGGAGCTTTGGCTTTCTATGCCGCGAGGCTGTAAAAATGCTCACCATTGAGTCAAACTAAAGTGAAGTCTGAATTGTAGATACTGTGGCGCCAATTGAAGACAACGTACTAAACCAAAACACCCTTATCGTCCAACACAGATCCAATTTAAGCGCTGACGTGTTTCGTTAAAACGTACACTACGGGCCGCATGCAAATACATTAGTCTCTACTCAAATTACTTCCAGTCACTGGTGAGCTGACTCACCGTGAGCAAGTGCAAAGATCGAATTAGCTACCCACAAACTGGTCATGCATGAAAGTCGTCGTTTTCGTAATATAGGCAAGAAATTACCCAGAATTCTCAGCAATAAAACCACTTCTGTTATTTTCGTATGTTATAGAGGAACGCACTTACGCTTGCGTCCCGCAAATAATACCGTATACAACGACGTCTGCGTCGCGCAATATTACGCCGATTCTCCTGTTCTTCCAGTTGAATTCTTTGGTAGACTCTATCAAATTCCTCTTCTCCGCGTATACCGAAAACATGATCGAAGTCTTCAAGGTCCGACATCTTGGATAAAGCGGCAAAGTTTCAAACTACATCGGTTACCATCCGTTCCCTTCGGGATTCTCACGATAAGTTTCTATCTTAAGCTATGATCTTAAGTTACCTCGTCAGGTAGCTTACAATTATTATCGCATGAATAGATTTCTGAGTAAGGGACAATCCATATCAAATCGGACAGCAAAAAATCTTGCAATTTATTTTTTCAATTTTATGTATCCCTAAATATATTGAATACATTTATAAATGTATTAATACAGAAATTAAATGTTTATCATTTATAGGTTCGTAGTTATAATGATCTAAAATTATCGTAAATATGATAAACTAAAACGTTTACTAACTAATATTTCTGAAACAATAAATAGCAAAAATTTGTTTCAAACATATTTATATAGGTGATATCATGTAGTTTAAGGGTGTTATTTTTATAATTAGGATATTTTTATTTTCGGTGTCAATTTTCTGTTTTATGGCGGTTTACTGCAGTACATATCAAAAACTGAAAACGGAAAAAATACAGGATACTATTCATGTAATAAGGATTAATTTCCAGCAATTACCCTTTTGGAGAGTTGAATAGTTCAGACAATATAAATGTTTTTTATTCTATTTTCGTAAAAAACTCGCGGGTCCACGGCGCAACAATTCATTTCACGACCAAGGTCGCGCGCGTACTTTATTGAAAGAGCTTCATCAGTGACTTTTTCAACTGCCATTAAATCGAATAGATTATTATATGTTCTGCTTAATGGAACAGTACCTTAAATTTATAAAAGTGGCGATATTTTAATTCTTACGCAGAAGATATATATTTATCAAATTTTATTGATGAAGTGAGAAGTAAAGAGCTCTGTTACTTACGTTTACTGTGAATTATTAAACAAATTATTTATAACTCACTCACTCGCTGCCTCTGTGGAACCTGTAGGTTCATGGCAGCGCGGACATAAGTTCTCCATACATCCCATCCCGAGCTAACGTTTTCCAATTATCCCCTGTATAATCTACTTCCCTCAAATCATGTATAATATTATTCTCCCACCTCATTCTTAGTCTTCCAACTGGGCGTTTTCCCTCCGGTTTTCCTACCAGAAATGTCCAAGCACCTCTTTCATCCTCCACACGTGCAACATTTCCTGCCCATCGCAGCCTGTTTTTATTATATCTGGCTTCCTATACAGATCATGTAGCTCACTATTATGTAATTTTCTCCATTCACCTGTCTGTTCATCTCTTTTTGATCAAAAAATTTTCCTAAAAACTTTATTCTCAAGTACTCGTAATCTTCTGCCCTTTTTTAAAACAAATTATTTATTTTGTTACAAATTTTTTATTACAGTTTAAATGTAATATTATATAATAAAAACTCTTTCATCATTAATTAAATAAACTGGTATAAATTTTTATTAAGCTATAATTACTAATTTCAGTCTTAAAATAACTTTTTATTCAGTGTATTTTATTGACGAAATAGTATTGTTATAAGATATCACTTCCAAATAAAACCGAATGTTTTATTACTCGTTCCACTTCCTACCAAACGATAATAATGCAGCATCAGCAAGTCTTCCTTAAACATCTGTTTTACTTCAACAATTCTCAAGTTCAGACAGTTGATTTACATCAGTATGTTTAGTGCATCTCGTTATTTTAAGTGTCACAGTCAAATTTAAAATAATATCTTACTGTTTTTAACTCACAAGTTTGCAGGTCTACAAAGACTGAATGGTGAGTTAGAAGTTAAATATAATTTTAATTATACATATGTTAGTATACAATAGTTATTAACAATATTATGTGTTAATATATAATTTTACAATTTCTTAAATGTTTCTGGAATGAGAGAATAATCATAGAGGTATACATTTTGTGTTATAAAAGGAGAATAATGGGAAGTTTAGACATTAAATTAAATACTATAATAATTTAGCTTATAATAAAAGCTAATATTATCGTGCATTTTAATATCATCTTAGATATGTCATGAGTAGGGGATACAAGATCAGTAAGTGATACCAGGCCAATAAAATATATTTATACCTCTTAAATATTACTTTTACAGCATGAAAATTGTTATAAATTATTATCGATAGCTTAACATTACTTACAATATTCAACATCAGACATTGGTGTAGGGTACAAGTACAAAACATTACAACACATTACAAAACTACTCTCTAGAAAATATTTTTAATAGGCGTACCAGCTTGAATTCGTAGGTGCTTACTAATTTAAATTAAACTATACATTAGCCAAAATCAGCACAAAATTAACTGCCTACTGAATATATCAATAAAGATTGTTATATTTAATGACGTTTATTTTGTAGCAATTTATTTCAAGCGCGAGGTTCTCCTACGTACCATAAATTTACGACACGGGACTCACGGATTTCTTTCCTTCTGGAGAAAGCTACATTCAGAATTGTTACGCATTTAAAATGTCATTGATTCCTATCGAGTTTGAATCCGCGAAACTCGGAATCGGAGGCGTACAGAGTAACCACGTGTCCACGATGATGATGATGATAATGTAATAATTGTAATAATGATAATAAAAATAATGTAATGATGATAATAACAATAAAAATATTTGTAAGTGCGCAAAAGACTATTACCAAGTAGCTCCGTCATTGTTTGTACGAGCGAGCGATCTCCACTCACGCGAAAGGTATTGCGGGCAGTCTACACATAGGAGATTTTAGGAAAAATAATTATTTTTGGTAGTTTCCTTTCAAGACTCCACTTTAATACTAATTACAAAAAAATAACTGGTGTTCAGGTAATAATGTGGCATTTTTTGATTTTATAAAATTTTTGGTGAGGAAGGTTAATTGCATATTAATTGCATTTACGCCCTTCAGAAAAAAGTAAATATTAACATACTAATTTTCAAGCGATAGAGCATGAAATCATCTATAATGTGACTATCTTTTCAAGTTGAGGGAATAGCCATACTTCGAGAAATGTATTTTATAAAATAGACTATTTAAAACAATACTGTAAATTGACAGCTCTATTACTATTTAATTACACCAAGCGAAGACTTTAAATTCGGTTCAGATATTCAGTATATCATAAAGTTTCACTGTAAAAAAAATTGTAAACTTTTAAAGATGTGAGTTCAATTTTCACAATTTTTTTGTCGATTTCGTATGGAATGTCCCGTAAGCAAAATCGTATTAGGATAAAACTTTCTCAGCCGAGAACGTCTTTTACGGTCTAATGCGTTCAAAGATTCGACCCGTAGGGTCTTCACCGCCAGTCAGAATTTTAGAAGTCTAGATCCGGGTCTCTATGGTCTGGATATCCTTATATCTGTTTACATTACGGTTGTCATAGCAACCGTGAGAAGGTAAAATTGTTCTACCAAAGTTGTTAGGTGTCAAAGATATAACCCATTAATTTTTAGTTCAGTTCACTGTGGTAGGAACGCTCTAGCGGACATAGCGTGAACTATTAGCAGCCACTGTTCTTAAGATGCTGACATAAAATACACATTCTTTTGTCAGAGGAAGATAAAAAAATAAATACTTACTCACTGGCACTATCGAACCCGTAGGTTCATGACAGCACGGACATAATCTCTCCATACATCCCTATCCTGAGCTAATGTTTTCCAATCATTCCCAGTATAATCTACTTCCTTCAAATCGTAGTTAATGTTATTCTCCCACCTCATTCTTGGTTTACCAACTGGACGTTCAATGTTATGTAAGTCTTCTCCATTCACCTGTCCATCTCTCTTTGGTCCAAAAATTTTCCTAAGTACTTTATTCTCAAATACTCGTAATCTCCTTTCCTCCCTTAAAGTAAGACTCCATGTTTCGCATCCATATAATATAACTGGTAGAATAATAGTTTTATATATTTTCAGTTTTAACGTTTTTTGAAAAGAGTTGGGACATAAAAAGTCTTTGTAATGAATAATAGCACGCATTTCCAGAATTGAGCCTATGTTTAATTTCTTTGGGCATCTCATTCCTTTTTGTAATTATTGTTCCTAGGTATTTGAATTCAGCCACTTCCTCAAAATTTCCCTCATTTGTCATTATCTGTCCATTTCCATTATATAATGTATTTCGACGTGTGACCATATATTTAGTTTTATTGATATTTGCTTCAAGTCCTATTTTCCTACTGTTACTCAATAATGTTTGCGTGTCATCCTTTAGTAGGTCTATCTCCTAGCTATCGGCCAATAGTACTACATCATCGGCATAAACTAACAGCTTATTAATAGGCCTTCTTCATCCTCTAGAGATTTGATGGCATGCTCTAGTACAGAATTAAATAGTAGAGTGCACTCCTTGATAATAAATAAATAGTAAAATAAAATAATTGTACTGTTATATAATTATAATATAGGTGAAGTGGCACTTCACTAACTTTACCTGAAAAGCCGCTACTGTCTTAGTTTAAACTCCGGGTGATGTACAGTGTATGGTTGACAAACAATTGCGAGACATAACATTCTACAATCCCAAGTTCCAGAGGTCTGTAGTAGGATTATGTTACAGATTTTAAAATCAAATAACTCTGATATATTTTTACTTTGCTCAAGATAACTTGAGAGGGACAATGATCTATTTATATACTAGCTTTTTTCAAGAGTTTTGATACTTTTTTATGAAATTTATTTGATTGTTAAATTTTACCTTAAACTATCCTAACTAAAATATGGTGAGTTATTAAATTGTGTAACTTACAAAATGCATAATTTTGAAGTCTGAGAACACATTAGTGTCATTTATTTACTTAAAAAACGCAGATGATTATAAATTATAACATTATATTAATAAAATCGTCGGTAGTTCGATTGTATATGGGCAAGACATTTTCTCACACAATTTAAGCCAATCACTATATTTGGGCTTTTCAAAAATCCCCTTCTTCTTGGGTAATTATAAAATATTACTTTGTCCACAAATAAATGCGAGGAATTTAGGAAGATGTAATAAATATGGGCTACAACGGCTGCTGGAGTTTGCAGGCTGACCACATATCACACATGTATTATCGTGAATATCTACTATATCTGTAAAATGACACAAGTAGGCAACCGCCTGTTTTGCCAAGGCCCTAGCCGGTCTATTAGGACATGAGGTTTAATTTACTTTAACAACAGGAATGCCTAATTTTAATGCAGAATAAGCAAATGTAATCTACATGGCTGGAAACAGAGTGTTTGTGATTTTAGTGTTAAATATGTTGTAATGACCAACAAGAATAGCTTTAAAATAAAAAAGTATGTGTACCACATCACATAAGATGCATTTCAATGAAGATAACTATGGTAGGCTACAGTATTAGGACAAATATTTGCTATTTACCTGATAGCGAAAGCGTTGTCCATTTGTCTGTCTACAACTCTCAAGCTGTATATATTGATAGATGAAACAGTTCTGAATTTAATCTGTGAAATAATAATATTTTCTTAAAGTAATGTATTCATATTCACGTTCAGTGGCGTTGCTTCGTAACGTCACAGTAGTTATTAGGTCATAATTCTTGTCGTCGCTATGCAATCTGGACATTTTTTTACAAAAGGTATTTTGAACAAATATCGTCGGGTATGGCCGGAGGTTCGTCTTCACGTAGTTTAGGTCGTAAATATTCATACACAGATGTTGAGCAATATTTCACAATTACTTTATTTAATTCTAGAAACTATCAGCAATAGTTTGTTCAAAATTTGCACTAATAATTAATCTTGATTTATAGTTTATCTCCTACACAATTATTTTACAGTCTCTGATAAGTACACTCGCTACAATCCATTTTCTCTTCACACTTCATCTATCGCTGTCAGAAACACGACTTCCAGTCTTCGCTTCGCCACAGATTTTTTTGTCTAATGCCACCAGGTTGTCTTTTATGACATTTCTGGCTTTATCCCCTGGTATTGGCAGAATTGTAATCCATTTCTTAGGTTGGGGCACCTGGAAGGCGGAGTTACGTTATCTCGATGGTAAATGGGTGATAAATGATAATGAAGCGCCAGGAGAGTTCTTAACCTAACTTAGCCTAAATTCCAGACCACGGGCAACCACAGGAATAATTCCCTTTAAGGAAAAGTTCCTATGGTTTGACCGGGAATCGAACCCGGGACCTCATGAACAGTTGTCAGGAACGTTGGCACTAGCCCATGAGGCTGGTCTAGAGGGCAGAAAAGAGAAATTTCTAGGCCAGAGCTTGAGATACTTCCAAATGGAACCTTCTGGAATGAGAGCCCAGATATTTCGATGTTCAGTGCGGGTCTATTCCTACCATTGCGAGACAACTATTCTTGCGTTTGTCCGCGAAATTTAAACGTCGTTATTACGACGCGTTCCTTTGGACGATATGTTCATTTCATAAACATGTTAGGAATAATTTGAAGTCTCATACGGATTTGAATAGTAAATTACATCTACATTTCTAGTGGAATATCCTGTTTTAATATTTATAGCACTTTTTTTTATCATAAGTATTGCCACGAGTGATCTCCAAATTATCGATAAATTCACGATGTCACGAAGTGACGAGTGAATTTATCTAGAGAATTTGGAAATCAGGAGTGGTTAGGATTATTTAACGAAAAAAATTAAACTGTTTACTCACAAATCATTATTTAAATATATTTATCTTAAAATATTTATATATTTAATGTAAAGGGCGATGTTAGAAAACAAATGAGAAACGTCTATTATGTTTCATTTGTTCATTACTGCAACTAGATCACATTTGTTGTCAAATAGAATCGCAATATTGTAAGAATGCATCCTAGTGGAGCAAAAATGAAACACATCATTACAGTTAATTAATTTCTGATGTCCTATGATATAAATATGTCAATTATATTTTTCTGGAACGTAAATACCTGGGAAATAATACTTTTAAGAAAGTACAAACAGTGGTTTGTGTTTTTTATGGTATAATCAATTGCTACAAATGTTTTTCTATTATATCCCGCAAGCAGTATCTGGATACATTCGTGCACTATATATACAATCTAGGAGCCATTTGTATCCTAGGATTCTTACATCTTAATATATATATATATATAATAAAATATTTATAAATTGTTATATTCAACGTATTTCTTAGAGAGTCGGTCACTGCAAAATAATGCTCTGACCTATTCAGAATGTTAAAAAAGGAGGAGCTTTCTTTAATGTGATAAAATTAAGTTGATGAAACGAAGTGAAACACGACTGTGATTGGTTGTAAATGAATATTCATTGAAATGTGATTGGTCATTGACTCCAATTTGGAGCATGAGTTCAATAGTCTACAAAAACGTAGCATTAACTAACAATTTTAGGTAATATTACATTATGCATGTAATATGTATATCATAAGATATCCATCCATAGTAATTCTGCCCGAGGGCAGGTCTTTCACTGCAATCATAGCATTTTCATGCTATGCGTTGCAGCTTTACTAGGGAATTATAGGTGTGGTAGCTTCCCGTTGCTTTCCACACCTGTGAAGAATGATGGTGATAATGATAAGGATGATGAATGCCGGATGATTTTCGGGGACCGTTGGACCCTAAGCTTCCTGACATTTGTCTTACAGGTGAGGAAAACAATCCCGAAAAAAAACCTCGCCCAGGAGCCTATCCCGACCGGGAATCGAATTCGTGCCCGCTGCGTGACAAAGCAGCACGCTACCTCGAGACCACAGCGGCGGACTAATACTAAGATATAATACTTATTTTTATTTTTCTTCTACTTCTCCTCCTCCGTGTTAGATGGAATATTGATTAGGCCTATATAGCGCGGATCTCTTTTCAAGGTTCGCATGTTCAAATGTACTGGGTTCTATGGGTCTTTCAGGTCATAAAATTCTGATTTTCTTCCGATCAGAATAAACGTTGTGGGAAGCCATGTAAATTTACAGCACGTAAAACAAAATAGAACTTTAAAAAGTATAATTTGTTAGTTCGTTCTTGCCACTTTTGAAGTTAAAGAGAGCCAATTTCATAACACAGATTGAACGTTTGACATCCTAAGAGCTTTTTTTCAGCATTTCAATATATGTTATGGTAATTTTATATGGAGACTCGTCTAAAATCCATACCTCAACTGGAGAAGCAGGATTTGTTTAGGATTTGTCTCTTTATTAAGGTTAACTTACATACGGTTAATGTGTTCTTTTAACCATGAACTGACTACCACCATTTGTCCTGCTGGAATATCAAAATTTCTATATCTAACTTAATGTTCTCTGATATATTGTATTGCATAACTTCTTTGCCATGTTTCTGGCCAATGATATGTCCTGCAAGGGAAGCATGAGAGTAGTTTTCCTATATTTAAAATTAATATTAATTGAGAAAATATTTATTATTATTATTGTTATTAATTTTAGTCGATCTTGGTACACCAGTGGTAACCTCGCTTCTGATGCAAAGGTTCACTGCTTCAAACCGCTACAGGATATTTGCATTTTACAAATTTAAAAAAATACTAATTATGGGTTACTAAACAAACTGAACACGTGGATTCTGTTTACGGCACATGAAATAAACTTAATCATGAAAAAAGGAGCCTCTGACCTAAATTATTTTGGCTCTTTCTCGCCCAGATTTAAAAACCGTCGCATATGATCTTAAAACTTAAAGAAACGAAATAATAACACTGATAGAACGTTTTAAAATGTTTTGGCTTTGCTGTAGGCCTACATACTAGGTGTGTTTTTGTTTTGTAGAAAGTTTCTACAGACGTCATGCAACACCAGACTTGAGGACGTTATTTTAACGTTCTTCCTTAGAAGTGTTAACTTCTTTTTACAAAGGATTCTGCATCAGTCGGCATTTCTTGACTCGCAAAGCCAGCCTCTGCGAAATGATTACTTATTTCGTATGTAGGCTAGCACCAGCTAGGCGACATTAAAGCACCAATTCATTGCTGAAGCAAAAACAAACAAACGTAACTAGTATCACTGGTGATCCGTTTGTGATAGAATCATGCCATTATTTTTTTTTGAAAATTTCACGGAAACATGGATTTCAGCCAGATTTGGAAGATATTTTTTTTTCTGTTCCTTACAGGGAAATAGTGATGTATTATCGAGCCTTTGTACTGCGGTTACGATAGTGCCAGTTAGTTAATTAGCCTAAACATTATATCGACACCATGACAGTAGCATCTAACTGAAAAGAGGAAAATACTTTTGTCCTAGGTATAAAGTACGGCTGAAAACCTGTGTGATATATTGTGTCCGATATCAATAACAAGTTACTGTAGCAAGTCATTCACTCAGCCTCCTTTGTATTGAGTAACTGAATAATAAATCCCGATGTCCGGCAATAAAAATCACAAACGATTAGAAAGATCATTGAGAGAAGCAGTTATTAGACTTTGGCCATATGTATACTCAAACTAATCAGGGAAGCGAGTAGAACACTATTATGTAAGAATAAATGTCGTATAAAATGATCCGACGAAGTTAGTATCAATGGGAATTAAACGACTAGTCATTAACAAGGGTAACGAGAACTCAGGTAATGCCACCCTTTCTTTTGTTAAGGCGGAAGTGACTTTCAGGATTTGAGTAGCAATATCTTGTAAGTTAGAAGTTAACAGATTTATGTTGACAGCCATAACACAATAACTGAATTTACAAGCGGGGATTTCATCTTGAGACAAACAACGCTAGCAAAAAGTGTGGGAAGATGGCAAATTTCTAGCGTCTGAAGCCTACTACTAGTAGAGATCAATGACCTAGGGAAAACCCAAGCCTAGCTAATACTTGTGACTCGACTGTACGTGAAGCCAGCCAGCACGGATAGGGCCCAATCTCCGACGGCATAAATCGCCAATATCAAATTTGTAACACCCTCCTGATTATAATATAACAGAACATTAACCAATGATACATTTTGTTATGTGTGCCCAAGCACTGATCTCATGTCCACGAGGTCGATATAGTGGGAGTACCGAGTTTACCTAATAGGTAAGAGAGACTCCTCCTCGTCACTTCTCTTATAAACTTATACAAAGTCACTTCTTTTACAAACTTATAGAAAGTCACTTCTCTTACAAACTTATAGAAAGTCACTTCTTTTACAAACTTATAGAAAGTCACTTCTTTTACAAACTTATAGAAAGTCACTTCTTTTACAAACTTATAGAAAGTCACTTCTTTTACAAACTTATAGAAAGTCACTTCTTTTACAAACTTATAGAAAGTCACTTCTTTTACAAACTTATAGAAAGTCACTTCTTTTATTACAAACTTATAGAAAGTCACTTCTTTTACAAACTTATAGAAAGTCACTTCTTTTACAAACTTATAGAAAGTCACTTCTTTTACAAACTTATAGAAAGTCACTTCTTTTACAAACTTATAGAAAGTCACTTCTTTTACAAACTTATAGAAAGTCACTTCTTTTACAAACTTATAGAAAGTCACTTCTTTTACAAACTTATAGAAAGTAATTTCATAAACATATACAAAGTCACAGCCCAACAGTGGGGCTTTTATCCAAGTAATCAACTGTGGAGCCTAAATCATTGCTCCAGTACGAGCCTGAAGCCTCCACCTCACGGGAACATAACACATAGAGTGAGATTAGTTCATTTCTTTTAAAATAAATAGCCGTGAGATAACTTGGGGGTTAGAGTGTTTTTCCCTCAGATATCCTGACAACAGCGTTTCATGTCTTTACATGTTCAGATTTCTTAGAGATGTAGTGGTTTCAAGTTAAACTATGTAATGTTCTATTATACCTAAAATATTATGTTTATCTATCGAATAATATAACTAAAATGTAAAATTTTGTTGTATGAAAACACATAAGAGTCAATAATACATTTATGTTACGTTATATAGAAATGGACATTTGTTGAAGATCAGGTCTTCGGTGAAAGAGAAAACAAAAAATAGAGTTACTAAATATGAAAATGAAAAATCCCTAGTAAAAACGATCAAAACAACACAATTCAGATGGTTCGGACTTACTTACTTACTCACTGGCACTATCGAACCCGTAGGCTCATGGCCACGCGGACATAAGCTCTCCATACATCCCTATCTTGAGCTAATGTTTTCCAATCATTCCCTGTATAATCTACTTCCGTCAAATCATAGTTAATGTTATTCTCCCACCTCATTCTTGGTCTACCAACTGGGCATTTTCCCTCTAGCTTTCCTACAAGAAGCTTCCATGCAAGACTTTTATTCCCCATGCGTGCAAGATGTCCTGCCCATCGCAGTCTACGAGACTTAACTGTTCTTATTATACCTGGCTTCCTATAAAGACCATGTAGTTCATTGTTATGTAGTCTTCTCCATTCACCTGTTTGTTCATCTCTCTTTGGTCCAAAACTGTTCCTAAGTACTTGGTGGTTCGGACTACGGAAGACCGAAGAACTATTATGAAAGAATTCGGAATGGAGGAAGAATGAAGTAAAGAACAAATCTAACATGGACAAAAGGAATAGTGAGGGCAATGAAATAAAAGAGATTTTGAAGAAGAGGCGTCGAGAGAAATAGAGAAACGGGGACTGGCTAGATAAATAAAGTTATCCTTACGGAGGTAAAACAGGTATGTCATTTTAGAGTTGAATTGTTATAATGTGCAACAAGTAAGATTACAAAAATTTAGAGTACGTCACGTGATGCATCAGAAACATTTTAAATATGTCAATGCTGTCATAGGCTGAAGAGTTAATGTTGTTGCAGTGACGTCAGGCGTTGGGCGAGAGTATCCAGATACATTTACAAAACTTACCTAACATCAAGAACGAACAATAAGAATGGAGTTGCCGGCTTGAAGGTCAATGTTTCTGGATTAATGTATACGATTTATTCCCTGCAGTTTTACCGCTCCCACATATGTTTTGTTTTCATTCGTTCCCTACTTACAAATCGCAGGTGTTTAAATTTATTGTTCAAAGACTTTTCAATTCAAATTGTGAAATACTAGTATTTTATTAATTTAATTTGTAATAACAATTGTTAAATTTAACATTTAGTGCTGTTGCTTCGTAACATTATAGTTATTACGTCATCATTAATGTCATCGCTATGCAACAAGGAGCATTTTATACAAAAGCTTTACCAAATTCATGTTAATTGAACGTTGCGGAAGAAACATGATATCGATTAAAAATGCATGTTCAAATATTTCGTAAGCATATTTTTATCTTAAAAATAACGCTAGTTTCAAATAATATGTCATATGCTAGAGAAATATATACACGATTACAGCAATTGTCTATTTTTGTTTTACTTCTTAGACTATTTAGTAGATCATTCTGAATGGGTGGTTACCTAATTCACCTCTGATTCCAAAATACAGCGGTTCAAACCTTGCCGGGGTACGCGTTTTTTTCTAGCGCGTAAAAATTCTGAGTATGTGACCTTCCGGAAGGAAACTAAAGACAGGTCTATATTTACAGCATGTGAGAGAATCACAAGTAGAAAGAAGGGGCACGCGAACAAAATTTCTTGACGTTAAATAAAAATAATAACATAAACACTGATAGAACTCATTCGAATTCTATGTTTTTTCTCGAATATACAAATTGCAGTTTCTTTAATAGGAATTTTTAATGGAGGCTGTAGAAATATCCAATCACCAATTTGGAGGATCGGTATTTGTCTGGGGTTCTTTCAGATAGGAGAGTTACCATCTCCACGACGCGTTCCTCCTGTTTATTTCTCTTCCGCCATTTTTGCCTTTGAAATAAAGCTTTACTTTGTTAATAATATTTGGCATTCTCATCTGAAATGCTCCTTCTTTTAGTTTGTTGCAAAGGTTTGCTTAGCCAGGGGGAGCTAATAATACCTTTGATTGTTCTGGTTTAAACCTTGTGGACTTACACAAACACCCGCAGCAACATCTATAGAGGACGCAAATATTCCTTAGCACTTTATTATTCAGTTCCTCTCCCTAGGTTACGTTTATGAAGGCCTATGCGTTTGTTATGTTGTGTTGTCTCTGATGATGGCCTTGGAATCCTGACAACTGTGGATATAACGAAGTCAGTCATTATTAGGGCTGAAAAAAGTATCGGTATCAGGATAGTAACTAATTTCTATCCGCATTGTTTACAAAATGCGTGTCTTTGTCGAGCGTCTCCACTGCCTGCTCGGAGCGGAGAGTGTGTATGTTCGACTCTCCTCTCAATAATAGATCTATTTACGTGACGTGTGGTTGTATCAGAATGCCGAATGAAAAACTGTACAAAGATGAGTCCATTCGTACACAAAGCGGACTGTACTAGAAGTATGTCCCGAGTAGCGCGTATCAACGTGCAGTTTTTTAAAAACGGTGTAAGTACGATGCAGCCTAGCCGCGCGATAGTGCGTTTTGTCGTACTTACAGCAATGGTGACCATGATTGAAAGTTCAACTTCCTACATTTAGAGATTGCCAACCTAAACAACTATACTGTAATATTACATTTTATAACGGGAACGTTTAAGGCGGTAGGTGCCTGGGCAGGGCAAGGACTATATATATCAGGGTTGTGGATTTTCACCGTGGGATAAGGCGAGGAGCGAACTAAGGACAACTAAGTACAATAAGGAGGTTTACCAAGACAACACTGATGTCAATATATAATATTTATTAATCAACATGTAGCACAAGGCGATACCATGTTACAGTTCCAATTCCAGAACATTGGATTTATTTGGATATATTCCGGTATTTTTCACTTCGGAATAGTACAAGTGCGAATAGCTGTCGATATTGGACTAATTTTATTAATATCGTGGCGAATCTATCGCGTTTTGAAACACTGATAATTACCGGTCTTCACTCGACCTAAAGTGTGATATAACACCAGCACACTGATGCTTTTAAAATGAACTTTTATAACTTGCCGTACTTGGCCTAACACATATAGTGTATCTAATGGGTCGCTTGCCTGCGACCGGCTAAATATACGAGTCCGCACTGATGCGGAACTCAAACAATTAATCCTGCGCGGAGTCTTATGTTAATTTTGTTCCACCCAGGAACCCTTCCCGGAGTAGACTACTTTCACGATATTCGGAATATATCCAACTCCATCTTACAAATACAATTTACAAAACCAATATTTTCATTGGCTGAACATATAATTAACATATATATAAAACGCCTTACTCGCAGAATACTATTTACTTATGGTCTCTGATTGGGCATTATGGTTCCCACTATAGTTAAACCAGAATCTCGGGACAATCATTGGTCCATGTACTTCCAGGGTGTGTTTTTCACACGGCTGGTGAGAGTTCGCTAAATGACGCAGGATTCGGTCATTATTTTACTGAAAACAGATGGACATAGTTTTTGGCTACTGTCGCCATCTCAACAGGTGGTCTAGTGGTCTTCGACACTAAAGAGTGACCGTCATTTATCTCTCTGGAAGGATGACTTCCAGAGCCGGACAAGGGACATTACGTCTCCAGCTGCGAGGCCGTATTATTAGAGACAGAATTAGTCCCGGGCTGTAAAACAATTTAAGTTACATGTGTCCATCTTCAAAGAAAACTTGAGATACAATGGACAGAAATGTATTTTTATATACTCAAGCGTGACAGATTGAGTAAAAGTTTCTCACGAAACCTTTTTTGGACAGTGTAACTACATATTTAATAATCATGTTTAATAATAAAATTAATTAGTGCAGTTATTTCTGCTACAATTTACACCCACGTGCGGGAAGTAAAACCACTATGTATACTGCGTTCAATGTATATACAAAAAATATTCAAAAGGTAGTGTTAATATACATTATACGAAACAAATCACTGCATTTTAAATGAACTGAACTTTATTTGAAACAATATCAAACAATAAATACGTACTTGCGGCCATTTTATCAATAATAATGGTCTCACGGCCTCCTGTACTTTTAACTAATAAACATTGCCCACACTGTTAACGTTACTCAATTCTTTATAATGAACGCACATATTTTCAACAGAGATATTATTTTACTACTATTTATTATTTTGAAAACACCATCGCGCAAAAAAAAAAAAAATGTACAATGCACGTTTGTGAAGTGTTTTACAGAATCTCGAAAATTAAAAACCTCGCTATCGCTCGGTTTTTAAACATTTTCCTCGATTCTGTAAATACCACTTCCCAACCTCGCATCGTAATATACTATTTTTCAGCCCTAGTCATTATGTAAGTGTTTAACTTGCGGATCCTAGACATTGATTTGGAAGCCCTGATGTGGGGTATGAACTAAACAAGTTTAGAGTAAACAAATACAAATGAGATTAAATATGCGTTTAAATAAAACTAACAACATCAGCTGCAATGTGAGAGATAAACATTTAAAGTGGTACCTAAAATCTCAGTCGTCATCAACAATTAACTGTTGGCAGATGTTCTGGAGGATATTTCAAATATCTGCTTCTAGAAGGAACAACTTTCGATTCCAAGTGGGATTAAAACTTTTGAAACTAGCCCAAATATTGTTTTGTCACTTGTCACCATTGTCTTCGATCGACTCAGCGTCTAAATAAAACGAGTACAAGATATGTGTATTTGGTATAACGCAGATCTTTACAACAGCACGTATCCTTTGTCTACAAATTGTTTAGTCTTACCATCTTTCTATCCTAATGAACTACAAATTCTTGTTGCGGGATAACTTTGTAACTAACTAATATTGGCACTATCGAACCCGTGGGTTTATGGCCGCGCGGACTAAGCTCTCCATACATCCCCATGCTGAACTGCTGTTTTCGAATTATGCCCTGTAATAGTTTATCTCTCTCAAATCATAGTGAATGATATTCTCCCACCTCAATCGTGGTCTACCAATGGGTTTTCCCTCTAGATTTCCTGTAAGGAGATTATATACACCACTTTAATTTCCTATTCGTGCCATAAGTGATACCCATCGCAATCTACGAGACTTAGCTATTCTTATCATATCTAGTTTCCTGTAAAGATTATGTAGCTGAACTATAATGGACTCTTCTTCATTCAGCTGCCTGTTCGCCTCGCTTTGGATTTAAAGGATTTTTTATAGAATTTTGGATGACACTGTAATGTGTAATAGAAAGTATATGCAAAATTTAGCCTGTGTTTAATTTTTAAGCAAACGTTCATTAACAGTTGATTTATATTACTTAATGTATTAAATACGTGTACCATATATTTATTTTTATTGATATTTACTTCCAGCACCAATTTCTTAGTTTACTCAAGAAATGTGCATCTTGAACTACAGTATCGTCTCCCTATTGTCCATTAATACTACATGGTTAGCATATTACACTAACAACTTACCAATACCCCTAAATCTTCCTCTAAAGTTCCTCTAGAACGAAATTGAATAACAGAAGAGATAGTGTATCGCCTAGCATTAACCGGTTGTGAATTTCAAATTTACATGAAAACTGATTGCCTATCCGCTCCCTTCTGTTTGTGCTCTGTTTCGATGCATTCGAATAGGTCTAACTAACATTTTAGAAGTTCCAAAATCTAGCAGGATACTATACAACTATTCCTTTTCATTTCATCATATGCCTATTTGAAGTCTAGATTTAGATGAAGTACAATGTCGTTTTATCTATCTAATATATCTATTATATAAAATACTATCTATTGTACATCTGTTTATTCTAAATCCACTTTGATAATCAGCTGTTAAGTCGTCAATATAGCGAGTAAATCTTGAGTACTAATATATTCGTTAGAATTTTGTACGAAGGTTGAAGTAATTAGATGCTCCTTCAGTTGTTGCAATCAGTCTCATCTTTCTTTTGATTGGTATAATAATCGATTTTTTCATTAATTCTGATTACTGTTATCTCAAACCATACTAAGCAACCGGTATGTTTGTCCTCCATCAGATTTTCTCCATCTAGTTTTATCAGTTGTACTGGGATCCCATCTTAACTTGATGCTTTATATACGAGGGCGGATCGGAAAGTAACGCACAATAATTTTTTTCTGCCTTGGTATTGCAGCTAGAATGTTGAAATTTCACAGAGATATAGTTTGAAGTTTTCACTACAGATGGTATTTTTTCTCAGGTGCACCTCTTGCGAGATAAGCTTGAACTATGCAACAAAGATGGCGCGCATGCTACAGTCGTCCACCTGTGAGGAACAGAGAAGTGTTGTTCGATTTTTGTGGGCCAAAGGACATAAACCCAGTGAAATTCACAGGGACATGCGTGGCGTGTATGGGGATGATTGTATGGACCGTAGCAATGTCTCCAGGTGGTGCACATTCTTCCAAGAGGGACGCGTGAACCTTAGTGATTCGCCACGCTACGGCCGGCCGACAACAGCAGCAATCCCGCAGAATGTCAGAGGCATTGAGGCGGCAATTCTGAACGACCGGCGTGTGCAACTGCGAGCCTTATCGCAGAAGTTCAACATTTCTTATGGTGCGGTGTACGATATTGTTCATGAAAATTTGAAATTCCGTAAAGTTAGTGCTCGCTGGGTGCCTAAGAACCTGACAGACGACCACAAGGGCCAGCGAATGATGGCAAGCTTGGACCACTTAACGCGGTACACCGCACAAGGACATGACTTTCTGGAAGGAATTGTCACAGGTGATGAGTCGTGGGCGTACCACTACACGCCCGAAACAAAGCAGGCATCAATGGAGTGGAAACATGCTGGTTCCCCAGTAAAGAAAAAATTCAAAGTGACTCAATCTGCCAGGAAAGTGCTTGTGACAGTGTTCTGGGATATGCATGGTGTTTTATTGGTGGACTTTGCTGAACACGGGACCATTGTGAATGCTGCGGCCTACATTAAAACTTTGGTGAAGTTGCGTCGTGCCATTCGTGACAAACGTCACAACATTAACGTTAAACTTCTTCATGACAATGCTCGCCCCCATGTTGCTGCTGTCGTTCGTCAGAAAATCGCCGAATTTGGTTGGGAGGTGCTCCAGCATCCACCATACAGTCCGGATCTTGCACCATCGGACTTTCATCTGTTTGGTCCCATGAAGAAATTCCTGGCCGGCAAACGCTTTGAGACAGATGTGGAAGTGAAATCAGCAGTGCGCAGATGGCTACACTCCAACCAAACGGACTTCTACGAACAGGGCATATTGAAACTGGTAACACGATGGGAAAAATGTGTTGAGAAAGTTGGTGACTATGTCGAAAAGTAGGTAAAAGATGTAAGTTCATTTGTGATTTTTTTCCTTTTTTTTACTATTAAACTTTTAAAAAAAATTATTGTGCGTTACTTTCCGATCCGCCCTCGTACTTTCAACCTCAAGTGCGCTTGACTCTTTATTAATAATTCTATTGTCTGTAAATAATTCTTTTCAATAACTTGTTCTACATGTATACATTGAATGGCCGATTAAACTATTTTTTCCACATATTTAATATACATACTCCTGGAATCAGAAATCATATCCTCATTATGATTCATAATTTCTATTTGCTGTAGCCTAAAACCCTTATCTTTCTATAATAATTCTTTGTATCATTCTTCGATGTTCCTACTTGTATTTATTTCGAGATTGTTTTAATTCTCTATCAAATATTATCTAATTTTACGTGATCACCCTATAGCATTTAAAATAATATATGTATGTGTGATAACTTGTGGTTACAATTAATGGACACGGCGCAAAAAATCTACATGTGATTTTGGAGATAATTTTTGTTTTAAAATTTTACTTAGGCATGTTAAAAAATAAAACCTATAATTTGCAGTCGATGCAGAAACAAAACAGATAAAAAAAAGTATAAAGCACTTTTTCACATTCCGCCTCCATTATTTCACTTCACGTAATATCGAATTGATAACTTCAACACAACGATAAGCGTTAAAACAATGGAACTGCTTGATTTTAAAACAGATCAATCAAATCTGTAATTATGTATGTACGGATATTTTTTTAAAGTTAAAGTTAAATTTGCAATATGTTCAATGAGTTAGCTCGGAAAAAAATACATATATCAGCCAGCTAAATAAAAACATTATTATTATTATTATTATTATTATTATTATTATTATTATTATTATTATATGACTTGATACCATATTAGCATGCATGTAAACCAAGAAAAATGCGATATTACAAAATGTATTAATTACACTGGACAACAGCAAAAAGTTACGGAAATAAAAGTAACAGTCTTATATTAAGATGAAACTCCTAATTACGAATATGACAATTAAAATGATGACAGTGGTCTGGTTTTTAAATTATCACCATGCCTAATGTTACTGCGTATGCTGTGAATATTGTAGTTAGTGCGAAGATAAGATTTATCTTAAAGGGTCTGTGTTTACCCCAACATGCTGTGAAATCAGTTGAAATGGAATTTCGTGAGTGAACAATGGTTCGTGCCTTGGTGTATAAGTTATATAGATGTGCAGTTTTGTCGTGTAGAACACATGTGTAATATGTCTACATTTTCTCAGATACATTTTTAAAATTATGCGCAGAGATATGATTGCAGTGTAATAAAAGCTAAAATACCACGAAATTGTGCGTAAAGTTCACATAACTTTTGTTATATTTGAGGAAATGTTCGCATCGCAAAAGCGGCATATAACTCCTTTTATTAAGAAAGCGTACCAATTTTTATTTCGGGTGCAAATCAGAGAATCTTGACAAAAAGTTTGCTCCACGTATTTGTTACAATGGCATGTTCTGCAAATCTTAGTGCCTGGCTGAAAAGAAAGAATAAATCCCCATGATTTGGAGAGAATAAACTAATCATGTAAGTGATTGTTATTTCTGCATGGTCCCACAAGTTAAGTTTATTTCAAAGAAGAAGAGGTCGGCCGTGAATTATCTCAACATACCTTCAGCTATTCGTTGGTGCCACACTCTGAAGAGCTTCTTATTCCTGTAATATTTATTCAGACGATGAAACAAAATCCAGCACTTCGAAAGAAATACCCAGACTATCCATATCACATGATCCTGACTTCAATCCTGAAATTCCAGCTCAGTCACACAGAATGAGTCAAGAGGAATTATATGATCTTGTCCGAGACTCAGAACTCTCAAAGCCCAATGCTGACTTACTGGCTTCGAGACTTAGTTTAAGTATCTTGCGAGAATGTAAAGGTCTCTGCATATAGAACACGCCAGAAGCCACTTGAACAATTTAAAGAAAAATGGCATTTTATTCTGAAACAATATACAAGGTCTAATGTCTGCTATAAACATCCAATACAGACCAGAAGAGTGACGATTATTTTTAAATTCAACAAAGTTCAGTCTTAAGGCAGTGTTACTGATGTAAGTGCATTTAGGTACTTGATGGGAGTGCATTTAGGCACTTACTCGCAAAATTTGCGAGACCAAGTACAACTAAAATTAAGTAAGGTATTTTGATTGGTTCCTTGGTCAGAGAACTCTTCAGGAATAAACACTTTTCGGAACATTTGAAAATAAATGTAAAAAAATGCATGGGAGTCATTCAGAGTAGTTACATTAAATTTCTTGTGGAACCACTGGGCCACAAACTACAGACAATGTGTGGACAATATGTTACTAGCTTATCGTGAGATTGGGTGCAATATGTCACTAAAAAGCCATTTTATCCACTCTCATTTGGACTTTTTCCTGAAAAACTGTGGTGCAGTTTCTGTTGAACGTAGAGAACATTTTAACCAGATGATCTCATCATTTGAAAGACGATTCCAAAGCAAATAGAAAACATCTATGCTAACTGACTATTGTTGCTCAGATGTGAGAGATGTCTCCGAAGTCCAATACAGCAAACAAGCTAAAAGGAAACACCCTTATTTGTGGTAAGCTACCTTAATATTACCATATTTAAGGAGGGATTTTATTTTACTCAAAGATATTTGTCAAAATTACAAAAAAACTGGACCACTGCTGACAATTGTATTGTCATTTTCGTATTCAGCATGATAAAATACATCGAAATCTGGTCATTTCAATTCCGTAACTGAGAAAAAGTTAAAATTTGTTGTCCAGTGTTATTTACCCGACAGATGAAGCGTAGTCCATTTGTCCATCCGCAGTACTCAGCTGTATAAATTGGTAGACGAGGCTGTTTCGAATCTAATCTAAATTATATCAATATCTTATTAATTATCTCATTTTAAATAATATTTTTAATCTTCGCCGCGCTGCTTAGTAACGTTATATGAATAAGTAATCATTTTTGTTATCGCTACGTTACAAGTTGTATTTTATATAAACGTTTTATGAAATAAATCTGTTTTAAGTAAGTATATTAGGGCTAATTGCACTAATCGTAAAAGTTCCATATCGAATTAAAGGGACCGACTGGTGAATTTCAATTTTTTTTTAGTTTTCTGATTGTTTTGAAATTGTTATCACCTTATGTGCTTACAGTAGCGTTTCTGTAACTTTGGTGTATATAAGTAGACTAGTTTCAGAATTATGATTTTCTAAAACTATATTTTTAATATTTTTTGTAAAATGTTCCTTACGATGCATTTTTAAATATTTTCTAATGAAATTTGAGATTCAGAGACTTTATGATTCCACTAAACACAAAAATATTTGCTGTGCAAAAATATTCATAAAGGGAAGATACTGCTTATTTTTCATTTAAAAAAAAATCACCACTCACAATATTTTTTCATCTCAATTTAAAAGAACACACGTGTCTTAGACTAGTAACTACATAGCAAATTTCAATTAGCATATATTGGGGAGTCTAACTTTAAAATTTCGCTTTGATAGCATAAAAATTGCATCGTAAAGAGAATTTTAAGTTTTGGAAAATGTAAAAAAAAAAATGGAAACAGAGAAAAAAAAAACGCATAACAATGATGACCATATATGTGGAGGGGTATTTAAACTCTTATGTCACGGACTCAATTATGCTCTACAATAAAACTTTTTACAGGAAAATGATCCTAAAGAATCAGAGTTATTGAAAGCAAATAAACAAAAAATGATTTTTTTTGCCAATTTATTAACATTTTCACCAGTCGGTGAAACAAAATACACCTGGTTTCCTTTGGAATCATGTTTAAATATTCATAGGCATAAACACAATTTGAACTTGGAAGAGTGACATAAATGTATTATTTTACAAAACTTTACATTGAGAGTGTAACATGCTTACAATTAAACAAAATGTTTCATCGTGTTTTTTTTTGTCTTCATTCTTCCAAGTCCCTGGTGTACTTGTAGTGTACATGCTCGCCTATGTATCCAAGATTCACGACTTCACTCCCGGCCGGGGACTGTAGACTTCTTGGGGCGTAAATATCCCGGGCTGAGGTCTTTTCGTAACGGAACTAAAGATGCTGATTAACATATCTTCGGAATTGTTTCTCTGACTGTTTACTTGCGCAAAGTAAAGTGAGATATGTTTCATTTGGTTTATAATTTGGAGTTTTCTAATTCACCAACATCACGGTCATATAATCCTTAGTAATTCAAACTTTCTTAAGATTGTTATTAAATAAATAATATTTCCTTTCTCTACGGTACATGACCGATTATGGAACATGAATATTTATATATAGAGGTACAACGAGGCCAGTTGTAATGTACCCTTTAATGCGTGTTTCATAGATACTGTCATCAGGCCAAGACATACATTTGGAAACCTACTGCTAGGTAGGGACAAATTAAAATGTTAATAAATGAACATTTCAAATAAATAGATAAGCTGGAGTTTAACAACAAAACAAGTTATGGAATAAGTTAATTTTTGCGGAAATTTTGAAATAATAAATAACTTAGAATGCGAAGAATGCAAATATGTAATACATTATGTCTTTATACATCTCCACATTCGAAGCCCTATGGGTAAGAAAATCTTTTTAATGGAATTTGGCCCACTGTGAGACCGGTGGGAAACCAGAATCATGACGAAATGGGGTGGTTGTAATATATACCGCCAATAACTGTTGGCAACTCGACTGGCTGACCACATGTCATACTCTCTCAGATTTCCATCTACACCTTTAAAATGACACAAATTGGCAGCCGCTTGTAAGACCAATGACTTTCACGGCTATAGTTCCATGCAATTTGTTTTATTGAAACTAATAATTTAAAAAACGTTAGATTGATTTTAGAACAGATTAACAAAATGTTATCTGAAAAAATTAAAAACACAATATTTGAATTCTATTTTTATAATAAATTTGTAAAGTACGTGTTAAGTTAGATGGCCAGGAGAAGATAGTCAGGAATCTGGGAGCTTTGCGTTATACTAAGGGGGTGCATCAAGACCTGAATTTCGAATAGACTTTTTAGTCCGAAAAAGGATTCTCTCAGCTATCCGAGATATTAAGTTTGTCAGCGATTGGATATTGTATATAATTCTAAAGGGTAAACAACATAATTCTGGAGGGAAAATTTTCTATAGGATCGTAACAGGCCTTGGCCTAATACTTGGAAGGAAGAAGAAGAAGAAGAAGAAGAAGAAGAAGAAGAAGAAGAAACAACATAATTTTGTAATCGTAAATATACATAGTCTCACAGAAGATAAAGGTGACAACATCAAGGATGAGTTCTATGAAGAATTAAATTGCGTATTTGATAACCTTTCACGATATCATATGAACATTGTCTTAGGAGATTTGAATGCAAAAGTGGGGCGGGAAGATATATTCAGGCCAACAATAGGTAAAGTCAGTCCTCAGTAACGACAATGGAGTTACCGTTACCACATCAAAGAATCTTATTGTTAAGAGCACAACATTCCAGCATAAGGATATTCACAAATACACCAGGACGTCTCCAGATGGTGAAACTCGGAACCAGATAAATCATGTATTAGTGGACAAATACTGGTATAGTAGCATCATCGATGTTAGGTCAATTAAAGGGGCAGACTGTAATTCGGATCATCATCTAGTCAGTGTGAAAATCAGACAATGGTTATCACTCATGAGAAAAACAAAAGATGAGGACTCTGAAAAATATAAATTGAAAAACTTGAGAATGCACCGCGCGTATGTGGGTGCTCTAGGTCGAATGCTAGAGTGGTACGTAATAATAATAATAATAATAATTACACCGGCAGAGAAAGAACAAAATACAAACCTTTGTGCGGGCCTATAGAAGGAAAAGTTTCATTCATCTTTACTGTGCTGTCTCTTTAACATATAAACATTAAACTTAAACACTTTCAATCTATATAGAACTCTCCGTCACAGTGGCGTAGTCGGTAGAGTCCCTACCTTCCACTCCGGCTACCCGGGTTCCATTCCCGGTGGGGTAGAGGATTTTAAATCTCCACCTTGGGTCTGGGTGTGTGTGCTGTCCTTGTGTCTATATGTGAGAATAAAATAAAAGTTAACAAAAAGGTAAAACAAGAAGGAATAACAGTGTAAACGGAAAAAAGGGAAGAAAGAAATTCTTAATGCAAACAATTACTATAATCATGAGAATTATGAAAGAGGATGGTAAATATTACATAACTTGAGTAAGCTTATATTGAGTAGGAACTTAGAACAAGGACAGCTATCTATTACAAGCTTAAGTAGTAACAATACACATTTTCTTAAAACAGAGATATTCAATTAAATTGAGTCAGTTGAATAAAAATAAATAATAGTTTCAAAAACTAAAACAACACGCTTTATTAGAACACCGAAATAAAAAAATGAAAAATAATTTTAATTTCCAACACGCTTGGGATAAATACTTTTACCATCAAAAGCGTGGGGTGCTCTTTATCAATTAATGTGTTTGATAATAAACAGATATTGGTAAAAGTAAAGTCTCTAAGAAGAAAATGTAAAAATCACAAAAAGCACCCCACGCTTTTGGATGGGTAGAAATATGTATCCCAAGCGGGTTGGAATTGAAAATAATTTATAATTTTTTTATTTCGGTTGTTTCCAATAAAGCGTGGTTTTTTTAAAACTATTAGGTTATTTTAGTTTTTTAGTTTTAAATATTTTACAGAATCAGATTAAAAATGTAAATATCTTTACATACGATATTATTGTAGTATGATCTAAAACTAATACTCTTCTAAAAAAATCCTCCCAGCCGGATTTGGAACAAGCGCACCTACATGGATTACTGAAATTTTATACCACTATAGTTCACCGCTCTACCAACAGAGCTCTTACAACGATTGAATAAAAAGTCGACTAGTCCCGCACCCTATTACACCAGTTTGATTTCATTTTTTTGATTTTCTGATGATTCTGGCTAGGATCACATAGAAACATAATATATGAAAATAGTGTATTGTCGCGAACGGTCTCCCTTTATATTATATACAACTTATTCACAAGGTCGATCCAATTGTTTCTAAGTGGATGAAAATCGGTTTTCAAATTCCGGCTGTATCATAGATAAAAAGAACATTTTTTTTATTTTCTGATGATTCTGGCCAGGATTTTAGACCAAATCAATCATGAAATTATTGTGAGTTGTCACGGCCTTTATCATACTACAAACAAAAGTTTGCAAGTCGATCCAATGTTTCTAAGTGGGTGAAAATCGTGTTAAAAATTCCGTTATATAGATACAAAGACACTTTTTTTTTATTTTCTGATTATTCTGGCCATGATTTTAGAAACAAAATATGAAATTATTGTATTGTCACGGGTCTTTTAAAAGTATACAAAGTTTCAAGTGGATCCAATGACTTTGAGTGGGTGAAAATCGCGTTAAAATATTCCGTTACATAGATAGATAGATAGATTGATACAGGTCAAGCTAATATAAAGCGTGTAAAACAAATAATTTAAACATAACAGTAATTCACAGCTTCAATAGGAACAATTGAAGCAATAATGATAAACACAATTAATATACAATCTTAGTCGTCGAAAAAGCAAAGATATCGTAATACAAATAAATAATAGTTTTAAAAAACTAAAACAACACGCTTTATTAGAAAACCGAACTAAAAAATGAAAAATAATTTTAATTTGCAACACGCATGGGATAAAATTAAAGTGGTCAACAAAAAAATCGGCTCCAACACATATAGAATAAAACTAGAGTTATCATAAGTAATGCCACGAGTGATTTCCAAATTATCGATAAATTCACGACTCACGAAGTGAGGAGTGAATTTATCTAGAGAATTTGGAAATCAAGAGTGGTATTTGTTAGGACTATTTAACGAATAAAATTAAGCTGTTTACTCACAAATCATTATTTAACTATAGTTATTTTAAAATATTTATATATTTAATGTAAACGGCGATGTTTGAAAACAAATGAGAAACGATAGGTACGCTTCTACTGCTTCTTTTGTTTATCACTGCAACCAGATCATACTATTTATTGCCAAAGGAACGCAATATTGTAAGGAGGAGCTTTCTTTAATATGGTAATTATAACACTGATAAATATTTCGTGAAACACGACTCTGATTGGTTGTAAAACAGAAATCATTGAAATGTGATTGGTCATTGACTCCCATTTGGGGCATGAGTTAAATAGTCAACAAAAAGAAAATCATTTTACAATCAAAAGCATGGGGTGCTCTATATAAATTAATATATTTGATAATAAATATATATTGGTAAAAGTAAAGTCTCTAAGAAGAAAATGTAAAAATCATAAACAGCACCCCACGCTTTTGATGGTAAAATGATTTTCTTTTTGTTGATAACTCTAGTTTTATTCTATATGTGTTGGAGATGATTTTTTTGTTGACCACTTTAATTTTATCCCAAGCGTGTTGGAAATTAAAATTATTTTTCATTTTTTAGTTCGGTTTTCTAATAAAGCGTGTTGTTTTAGTTTTTTAAAACTATTATTTATTGTTATTTTTAATATTTTACAGAATAAGATAAAAATGTAAATATATTTAAATTCGATACTATTCTAGTAAGAGCTAAAAGTAGTATTAGTAGTAGTAGTAGTAGTAGTAGTAGTAGTAGTAGGACTTTATTAGACAAAAAGTAAGATATTTACAATATTATTTACAAATATGGGCGCACGGGCAGTAAGCCGTACGTGCTGTTGACAGTCCGTTACAATAAAGTAATAATTGATACTAGTGTAAAGAAAAATAAACAACAAAAAAGCAATAACATTACAATTACATAAAGAAAACACAATAATATTACAATTAAATAATAACACAATAGCATTATACACTAAAAAACATTAACATTATAATTACATAAAGAAAACACAACAATATTACAATTAAATAATAACACAATAGCATTATACACTAATTAATTTACGTATAATTGTTAAGAATTAATGGTATTGCATTTTGATAACATATATTTATTCATGAATGAGTGTTGTCCTTATTTTCCGCGTTTTGTCCAGAAATTTACCGAGGTTTATCCAATTTTCTGGATTTACCAATAACTCGTAGCATGCCAATCTTTCCCCATTTTGAATTTAGAAATCTTTCCGGTAATAACTGACGTCTCCAATATTCTAAATCATTACATTTTCCTAATATATGTATCTCATCTTCGAAGTTTCCGCACATTGGACATATTCGCATATCGTGATCGTCGCTAATTTTTAGAAATTTCCATGCCCATAGTCTAAACCAAGCAAGCCCTGATCTCTCTTTAAATCCTAGGTTGAGCATATAATATTATTTTCCCCAAACGTGTTTTAGGCCTCTTTGTAAACACAGTGAGCGTTTTCCTGCACATTTGACGGAAATAACTTGTTGGTTTATATCTAAGTACCTCCTCCATATTTTTCTCCACGCGTTCTTGCGATTTTCAGTCCTTTTTTCCAATCCAACCCATCCCAATCTTTTGGAGTTCTCTCCTAACCTCGTCTGCCCAAAATTTCACATCTATGTTTCTAATTTGGTTATGGTAACAAATTGCTCTAAGCATTGTTTGTTCACCTTGGATTACCCGCAACCAGTATTTGAGTACACGAATTTTGCAGTTTATGTCGTCCTGGAATGACCCAAATTCATATAAAATTCCACAGTTAGAAACAGCCTTAATAAATCCTGTAATATATTTTAGAAAATGCGTATATACCTTATTTAGTATTTCCGTTCTTTGGAAATCCCAAATCTCACTACAATAGTGCATTACTGACCTGACCATCGCTCCATACATTTTTTCTAATGTGCTGACTGGAATATCAGGCACTCAATCCAGAATACCGAGTACACTGTTAAGTTGTCCCCTCCCTTTAAATAATGCTATATCAATATGTTTTTTCCACTTTCCGTTCATTTTCAACGTCGTACCAAGATATTCAAAATGTTTCATGTTTTGAAGTACTTGATCTCTGTATTTCCATTCCTCTGCTCTACCATAAACCGTCCCATTTTTAAAGGTCATTGTTTTTGTCTTACTAACATTTACAGTCAATCCCCAATTCCTACAGTATATTTCCAGTAGGTCAAGACCTCTTTGCAATCCCTTCATTGTCTTGGAACAGATAATTAAATCATCTGCATACAACAGGATTGGGACTTTAACATTTCTTATCTCCGGAGCCTCAATTTCTCCTTCTATCATTACGTCTACAATATCATCAACGAATAGATTAAATAGAATTGGTGATAAAATGCAACCTTGCCTCACTCCCCGATTGGCTTCACTGCTCTCTGTAATATGCCCTTGGTCTACTTTTATACAACATTTAACATATTTATAAATTGGCATTAAGGCATGTATCATTTTATGAGACAATCTTTTCCGATTTAATTTTTCCCAAAGTGCGCTTCAGTCCACAGTATCAAATGCCATCTTAAAATCAATGAATGCACAAAATAATTTACCCCCCTTCATTTTGAGATTGTCATCAATTAATGTTCTCAGAACAAATACGTTGTCCACCGTGGAGTACCCTTCTCTAAAACCTGCCTGATATTTTGAGAGCCTATTGTTCTCTTCTTTAGCCCATTGTCTTATTCGTTCGTAAAGTACTTTACAATATATTTTTCCGAACACTGACAAGAGACAAATTCCCCTGTAACTTTCTGGTATATGTGCCCCACCTTTCCCTTTGTATAGCGGTTGGATGACACCTGTCGCCAAGCTTCCGGATAATCTCCTGCATTAAAAAGTTTGTTGAACGCAGTTTTCAAAACTTCCAATAATTTATTGGATGATATCATATTTTTCAAGAATTCCCCTGGTATTCCATCAATTCCAGGTGCTTTACCATTCTTTAAACATTTAATGGAAGAAATCACTTCATTTTTCGAAATATCCTGATCCAGTAATTGAATATGAATTGGGTCAGGGATCTCAACTATATTTACTTGATTATATCTTAACCTCTCATTTCCCAGCACCCTATCGAAGTAACTTCTCCATTCCCCGGGCGTTATTCTTGTCCGATTTATGGTCTTTACTTTGAGTTCCCTTATCGATTTCCATATGTCTGCAATGTTCCCACTTTCAGTCGCGACTCTCATTTCTTCGGATTTCTTATTTTGCCATGCTAGTTTTGTTTCTCCCAATACTTCTTTATATTCCTTTCTCTCTTGCGCATAATTATTTCTGTTTTCATCTTTGGTTTCTTTTCTAAACTTTAAAAGACTACTTTCGACAAACTTCTTCTTTCTACATGCATTATTGTACCACCCTTTGTCCTTCTGGTTCATTGCGCATTTAACCTTGAATTTTTCCCCTGCTTTTTGAAAAGATTCTGTCAAAGTTTTAATAATTTCCTCCTCGCTAAGGTCATTTAATTGCAGATCCTGTATTAGCGTTTCCAAACTCCTGATAAATTCTTCTCTCCGATCCTCGATCCACCTGAAACGTGTAATTAGCCGCAATATTGTTGCCACCTCATCATTAACTGTCTCACTAATACCTTTCATATTTAAAATAAGTTTGTTTGGGAAGTGGTGTGATTCGATTCAGGAAACTATACAGAAATTACTTAGGACTGGAATCATGTCTTGTGTGCATATTGAATAATCGATTACGCTACCTCCATTTTTATTAATAAATGTCAGTTCTCCATTTTTATCTTCCCCATATTTTCCATTCAGAATTTCAAGTTCAAATGCATCGCAAAAGGCTAACAATTGGTTTCCTTCTGAATTTATAATCTTATATTTGCTTCTCCTACCCTCACCTCTTGTTTCATTATCATCTGATTTTATAGTGTTATCTTCCTCCCCAATCCTACAGTTAAAGTCCCCTAAAATTATTATTCCCGCTTCCGGAAACCTATCTTTTATTTCTGCCAACGAGTCAGACAATTCAACGAAAAAATTTGGATTGGCATACCTAGAATTTAGTGGTTGGCGGTAAATAGACAACAGACACATTTCTGCTCTTCCTGTATGGTAATATATACAAATTGCCTCTTTTAAAACAATATTTACCTTTTTAATATATGGGTCTAAGTTAGCTTTATATAAAATGGCAACACCACCTGCATTTCTACCTCTCTTCCCTCTAGTTTCATTACCCTTTAAATAACCTTTCATATTACATAGATTTACGCATTCATTAGCTTTTAACCATATTTCTCCTAGAGCTAATATATCAAAAGTTTCAATAAACTCTACACATCTGTCCATTGAAAGTTTTTGTTTTAACCCTTCGATATTCCATGAACGGACTCTCAACAAACCCTATTGTGTTCCCTTGTCATTGGTCTTACCTGTATTTTTCGAACTTCCCCCTCTCAATAGTTCCTTTTATGCGGGTAAATTCAGCAGTCTTAGTGATTTTCTTGTTTGAGTTCTTGTGTCCGCCGGCCGTTCACTTCTTAGAGGTGGGGTATTCTTTTTGCGTTCGGCTGTTTTGTGCTGAATTTTTACTGGATTCCTCGGAGTTAGTATCGTAGTGCTCCCTCTCTCTTTCTCTCGTGTAGAATTTTCTCCCTCCTCTGCTGTAAGGAGACCACCTGCTGTTCAAGCGTCCCCTGTAGGTTTTGGGGACTCGCTGTCAATAACCTCTTCAAATTAATTTTCAGAGTTGTCCATATTTTGTAGTTGTTCCCTGCTCCAGATTCGTCCATTTATAATCAATTTATTAAATTGCAGGATTGCATGGCAGCCCTGCCTCCTCGCCTCGAGCATGTGTCGCTTAAGAAAGTCCCTTTCGCGACGCACCTTCTCACTAAAGTCTTCGGCAATATTGATACCGGTCCCTTTAAGATATTTACTGTCTCTAAGGATCCAGCATTTTATTTTGTAGTGTGATAATTTGCATACAATCGGTCTCTTTCCACTATTCCAACGACCTACGCTGTGCGCTCTTTCTATATCACTGTCCACCAAATCAATCCCGATTTGCGCCACTACTCTTTTAACTATATGTTCAGTTTCCTCCCAACTCTCCCTGTCTTCTTCATGCACACCATATATCACAATATTATTACGGCGATCCTGGTTTTCGAGATAGTCTAATTTAGATTCCAGCCATTTCAATCTGTCCTCCATCCGATACATGTTCGTCTCAATATCACGAATTTTTTCACCCACGTTGCACTTTTCAAACCCCTCTTTCATTTCAGTTGATAATGTTTCAATCAGCTTTCTAACTTCTTCCATAATATACTTCTAAAAAATCCTCCGAGCCGGATTTGAACCAGCGACCTATGGATTACTGAAATTATATACCACTACAGTTCACCACTCTACCAACTGATCTCTTACAACGATTGACTAAAAAGTCGACAAGTCCGCAACCTATTATACCAGTTTTCATTTTTTTAATTTTCTGATGATTCTGACCAGGATTTTAGAAACTTCATCTTCTTCTTCTTCACTTCCTGGTTTAGGCAAGAGTTGCCTGTTCCGTCTTCACTAATAGATCTAAGACCATCTCTTCCGAGGTCTTCCGACGATTTTAGAAACAAAGTATGAAATTATTGTATTGTCACGGGTCCTTTACAAGTATAAAAAAGTTTCAAGTCGATCCAATGATTCCGTCACATAGATAGATAGATACAGGTCAAGCTAATATAAAGCGTGTAAAAATAAAAATAAAGTAATAACATTCATACACACACTCATACTCCAAATTAAGGCCATGAATTTCTCCAAATAAATTGCGGAAGTGATAATTATATAGTAAATTCGAAAATGTCATTTCTATTTGCAAACGGTAATATTAATAAAGGAAGGAGTAATGTATAAGTTCAAACAATGAAGATAATATAAACACTGACGAACCAACATACAATCTTACTAGTTTAGAGTACAGTATACTTATATAAAAGAATATTAGATGGAACTACAAGAAACACAAATGTTTGATACTACAGACGATCTATATCAACACATTAAAAATAGTATTCATGCCGCAGGTAAAGAATCATTAGAACGAAACTTTGTAATGAAATAAATTTCACATTTTGGAGGTTTCGGAGATAACGCTATGCGAACTAGCAAAACTTATTATATTGAAACTATCTCAATTATGGTAAAATATTCAATAATCTGTCAGATTCTTCTTGTGTTTCTGCAATATTGCCACTTGTATACAAGCAATTATTTGTTATAATCGGTGTTAGTTGATAAGGCATTTATAGTGTTTGTGAAACTTTGTTACTTTGCAAATATTTCTGATTTGTAGTTCCATTAGTCAAGCAACTTTTGCTTGTTTTTAATAGGGCTGAATAATTAATTCACAAAATCGCCTATGATTTGTTAACATAGGATTCCATGAAATATTTTTGAATCTTGTTTCGTCGTATGTAGTTTTCAAACAATTCTCATCTCATTGTAGGCCACATTGACTCAAAGTAGGCACACCAAAGTTTTGAATTCAACATCACAAATTAAATTGTTTTTAGCAAACTAAAATCTTCTAATGTTCTAATCACTATTATGCTTCAGATTTTATTAACATGCTTAAAAAGTACAAAATTAATTTTCATATAAACAAACTAACAAAAAAAACATTATTAGAAAATTGAAAGTGCAATTTAATAGAAATACTTATAATTAAGCAGAAGGCTGGAAACGATCCTATTAGCATTTAAAATGTGGAACTTTAAGTCCGTGGAAGCAGGAGGAGGTTTGATTTAGACACAATAATAAATATCACTGACTGATTCTTTTTTCATATAATATGTTTTTATTAATGTTAATTAGGTAATGATTTGACATTAAAAAGCTTATGTGTACATAGTTTGAAATACTCAAGTCATAAAAGTAACTATATTTTAGTTCGAACGTAAATCTTGCCCAATGGTTTTATCTGCTCTTTACAAAAAGCGTAGGCTGTTTTTATATGTTTAGAATATTAATTACTGGTAGTGTTTACTCCAAGATACGGGATTTTTATACAAGATTTAAATTTTGCTAAAATCTCGGAAAGCATAAATTAAAATTACATAAATTCAACCCCTTAATTACACATTCGCTTCTTTAATAAAAAGGTAAATTTAAAAATGCTTCGTGAAACAGACTCTTTCAGTTTGTGCAAACTGAACTTGAATCTCAATTCGCACTCTTAACGTTGTATGACTAAATGTTATAAATAGCACTCGGACATGAACTTGATTATGTGCACTCTTACTATACATAATATTGCTCGATGAGAGAATGGTAGGGGGTGTAGTAGCACCAGTCAGTCTAGTATGGCATTTGTGCTGTAATTAAATAAGCAGCTAATTGTGGATTACAAGTTTATTTTGTTGCGTAAAATATTTTTAACTTTTTAAATTAAACGCTACAGTACAACAAAAAGTTAAACAAATTTATAATTTCCGTACATTAATTCTCTTTGTGCATCTATAAATTCAATGCTGCATACAGTATTACAAAAAATAACAAGTTCATTATTTCTGCTCAATTATTTTCTTCGTACAGTTTTAAATAAAGTGCTAACACAAAAAGTATGTGCACTGTATATAATATTTTTAAAACCCTGTTAGTTAAACTCGTTTCGCTTCTGTAGAGCTGTTATAATGAATAACAATGTATTTCCATAAAGTTTCAAAAGAAACACTTCTTCGGTGACTGTTCAAGCAAAGTTTATATTTAGAAAAACTCCTTTCTACTTCACATGAGGTAACTGGTGCAAAACGAAAGTAGGGTATATCACAGGTATCTAACATGGAGACAGTACATGCGTTCTTGTTATCCATTAGAAAATCCTTTATATTGCAAATAGCTGAGTATCCAGGGTTCTTCAGAAATACACTTTGCAATTTCTGTTTTGCAATTTCAGATGCCAAAACTACCTCATGTTGCATCAAAATGTCGCGATACATTTTCTACCAGTTTTATGGAATCAATCAATCAATGCTATATAAGAAGATTCCAGTTTTTATTATTATTAAAGGTATATCTTTGTAGATGTTGTTGATTACCAGCAAATTTTGATACAGTTGTCCTGACATCAGAGATTTCACAATTTTTATCGCCGAATTTTCTTCAGCATCAAATGTATTAACTACTTTAACAATCACTTCATTATGCTGTAAGTAGTATGCAGTGGTCTGCAACCAAGTCCCCCATCGAGTTAAAACAGGTTGAGGTGGCAAAGGGATTTGTGATGCAATTTCCTTAAATTTCTGTTTCCTAAAAGGGGCATTTAAAATATTTTCTCATGTTTGATACAACATGTCCACATCAGACAAATGCAACCTAATTATTTCGGCTACTCGGTGAAGTCCGTGGGCCAAGCAAGTTAGATGTATCATTTTCGGATATCGTTCTTTAATTCTGGAAGCTGCTTTCAACATATAAGTGGCTGCGTCTGTTACAAATAGAAAACAATTGTCTCTCTTTACTTCATTGGGCCATAGAAGAGACATAGCATTTTCAAAAATGTTGTCGATTTCAGAATGGTTGACTTTATTTAAGACCTCGGTAGTTAACAAAAAAATATTCCCGGGTTTTCAGGTGATAATATCCCAACTATCACATTTCGTACAGACCTTCTGGACGCATCCTGGGTTTCATCGATTGACACCCATATTTTATGATCTACCGCATTATTTCTAATGTATTTCGGAACGTCTTTATAACAAGGAGATAAATAATACCTGCGTAAAGTTGTTTCACAAGGAATTTTTCTTCCCGTATATTTCTCAAAAAAAATATAACCTGGATTTTGCACTTTAGGAAAGGAATACTAGCGGAAACCATCGTTTCGCATAAATCCTTGTAAAGCTCACGCTTATTACAAGTGTCTGAAACTCCTTGTGCAGATGACTGTATTTCATCGTCAAGCTTATGTTTTACATTCCGAATGTGTGTTTGAGATTTGCAATGGCTCTTGATAAAAATTCTTCTCTCCCCCTTCAACTCTACATTACACAATTTAGAAAATATTTTATCTTCTTTTAGGCAAAATACTCATGGCCGTACTCATGTACAAGCGAATTCATCTTCTGTGTGTTTGTTTTCGGCATGTTGTAATCATTCATCAGATCATGGTGATCGGTATTATGATTTGACTGCATACTATAGCTACTTGTAGCAGCACAGCAAAGACGCCACTGACTGTGGCACTGCGCACGGGACAGGACCTGTGTAGTCAACTGTTTGAAAGCGACACGGCAATGAAGTCCGAGCTCTAGTTATAAATATTGATATTAATAAAATAAATCTCAATCAAACATCAAGCAATAGTAAAATGCGCAGTTCCCAACGGAAATGCAGACAAACTTTACTGAATTATTGTGCAGCAAATAACTTGAGTATACGTGAACGTGTAAACTGTAGCTTAGCTCAGTACTACTAGCTACCAGATTTCACTTTCAAGCAACTTCTGCCTTTCGAAAATATACGTACAAAATAATTTATAAAAATCGGTTACATTACAAAAAAAGTTATTTGTATAGAAACACGTATGCTTTACTAATTAGCTAATTAGTGCTCATTGGGTAGGATATTTTATAATACTTTCGACTGTCATTAATTCAAACTTTAGAGTTTTATGCCTTAATATGTAGGTGACAAGTGAAACAGAAGTATTTCTGTAATAAAAACAAACATGCTCAATACATATCCAAATATGTGATATATAAACGAAGATGTCATGTGGAACATTGATAGAGGTTCATAATCGTAAGAATCTGATTGTGTCATTATTACACCTCGTGTCCAACCAGAAGGATCCAAAAAATCTTGAGCAATTTTGTCTACTATTCCTGCTTCTACCAGTCGTGTAGTTATTTGATTCACTAAGGGAACAAATGGACTAGTGAAAAATAATTCCAAATATCTGTGAACACTAACTACACTATCGGTGATCTTATGAAATGAAGAAGACATGTTATTGAAACATAAACGAAAACTATATAGAATTGTGTCCTCCGTCGACAAAGCGGCCACATTTGAATTGCGAATATACAATTCAAACATATCTATTTCATTGTAAAACGCCAATAAAACAGTTTTTGTGCTATCATGTAAAATGTAAATATGATTATATACAGAATAATATATAGCAAGAAGTAGATCTGATTGGTCCAGTTCTTCAATTGTGTTAATTTGATGCTTCATACCAGGATCTATGTAGTAACTTGTCATGAATGCTTGAAACACATTGGTGCAAGAGATGGAAAACAACATCCAAGATAAGAATAGTGTGCGAAGACTAACATTTCGAGGAATGTTATTGATACCAACATTGAGGAAAAGAGACCATGTATTAAGGACACACTTAACAGTGTCTTTATATTCCTGACATCCTAGATATTTTAATGTAAGAGACACTAGAATTAGACACAATATAATACATACCCATGTGGCTGCTTTAAATACCCCCATTAAACTGGACCAATGTGCCTGGGATTTTGCATGTGGCACAAACCAACTGTATCTCTCAGAGTAGTACCTTGACATATATATAGGAGGAGCATTGCAACCCATCTCTACAATCTGTTTTCCTAATACAAATGTATTACGCGTTTCATATGTGTTGTAATTTCGAATTTTCATATTTAAATGGGAAGCGACAATCAAAATTATTTTCAATTCGATACCATCTGATACCCAATCATCTTGATCAAGTATTGAGAACGGCGGGTAGTGCACACCTAAAATACCAAAGTGACAATTTTCAAATCTGCTAATTTTCCCAAATATTTCAAAATCTTTTGTTGTGTATTTAGATTTATTACAATTTTCTAACAACTCAATGTTTTTAAAATTACCACATTCGTCACGAGATAATGTTAAAATTCTCAAATTATTTAAATTTTTGTCTCCATTGATAATTATTGATTTGTTGGGTAAAGAATCGTTTAAAGATTTGACTATTTGATCTACGTAAATGGGATCACCAAAAATAATAATTATCACTGATCTTGTATTTTGGGAAAAGTATTTTGACATAATTGTTTTATCATTTGAAATATAATCTAAAACACTCGCATAAAGAATGATTATTGAACCGTCAAATTTATAAAAGTTACACCTGCAATTAAAAGTAATATCAACCAATGTGAGAGAAAATGATGCCGTTGTATGAATGTCATTTAATATTCTGTTTTCAGTTAAACTAAGGAAGCTGTTTGTCTCAAAATAATTGCATTTTGCATTTATAATCTCATTGTCTCGAAACGTTTTGATGTTGGCATTTGTTAGTTCATCATATTCGGTTAAGTAACCATTTTTATAGCACAAAACAGATTCATTGTTAAAAGACTTTTCCTTTTTCAAATAGGATTTCTTGTGATGGTTTCCTACATTATCTGGATGTACCAATACAAATATATCTCCTCGTGCAGGAAATAAATTTTTACATGCATTTGCAATACATTTTGCCACATTATTTATTCTTTCAAAATATTCTGTAACATGTAGAACTCTTCCAGGTATCTGTAACAACACATCAAGAAGACACAAAATTGTAAATTTTAGAGTAATATGAGAGTGATCGTTTCTAAATTTAAAAAGTAATTTTACTCTATTAAAATGCAATGCTTTCAATATGCTTATGTCGGGAAGTCGCTTGGATAACTGAAAATGCCGAGTTTATGCGCGTCCGTACTGTTTTCTCCACTGATTAAAATGTGTTTAAGAACATTAAATTGTTAACAAAAATGCTTTAGTATTAACGGATCACTTTTACAATGGAAACTTGTAAATAATTTGTGACTATGCGACTTTATTGCATTTTAATAGAAAGTACTATTAGAGGCATATGTTTGAATTAATATTTTTTTTAGAAATCCTAAAGAATTATGTGCAATTTTTTCTTCTTTTTAATAAGTGCAATTTGCATTTCTTTACTAAGCAGACATTACTAGAAAAAATCAAATGAAGCGAAAGAGAAAGTGAATTTTCAATTAAGCATGTTTCATTTCACACCACTGTGGTAAACGTATCGGTAATAGACACTGCATTAGCAATTGGCACTTTCACATTAAAATGTTATAAATTAGGTTCTCGCGGAAGTGCACAGTTGAAATGAGCGTGGTGGTGTAGACCACGCCCTCTAGGGGCCAACACGCTCCCGCATAAAAATATATATGTATATATTTATTGCAATTTAATAATTTTTATGTGAAACTATCAATTACTAATGCAGTGTCCACTACTGGTACATATATACACTTACATTGTAAGCAAATCTGATACTGATGTGAAAATACCGATGTACACCGATATATTTATATATAATAATTATAATTGCGAAGCTACTATATAAGTACCTAGCGGCTTTCTACATTGCAATTCTTAAACTAAAGATGCATCATATTTCATTCGTATTTGATCACTTGAAGATGAGCTCCTATACTGGCTCTAGTATGTCTAGATCGTAGTAAAGTTCTCTCCATGTATTCTATATAATGCTCCATGTATTCTATATTCTGCAATGTATATCTGTTATTTCACTACATTTCTTGAATATTTGGTAGTTTACCCTTTGTGTATAATTTATCCTTACGTATTCCTACGTGAAGAGATCTAATGATGTGTTGTCGGGTGAGCGAGGAGGCCAGAGGATGAATCCATCACTACCAATACACCTAACTTCAAAATGTTGATTCAATAAATAACCAACATTGTAGGTCTAAAGTCACAGTTAATTATCTTGCTAGAAAATTACGACTGGTTGTAAATTTTCCACTCGTGGAAGGAATAAACATTCTTACACATCAAGATAAGTTGCTTGAAAACAGAATGATCCAATGACTTTATCCTACATCGTGGTATACCACACACTCATACTTGGACTGTTTACTTCCATTTCACAAACCACATGAGGATTATCGGATCCCCATATCCGAACATTGCATCTACTAACCTCTCCGAACAAATGAAAAATTAACTCCATGAAAGCTCAAGTGCTGTCTAGGGCTAAACACTAATTAAACTAAAATTGTAAGTTACATATGTGATGTAAATAACAAGAAAATAGTGTTTTTAAATCAGTTAATTGTACATCCAGTAGTAACTCTTTCGTTGGGAGTAAGTGTGTGTGTCTAGAATACGCATGGAATCCTGTGGAGGAGTGGTTTAGTTTGTATTGCCAAGCGACAGTCTCATTACAAGGATAGCTACTCTAAAGCCTGGTAGCTTTCTCATAATCTGGACTGGCTTAAACACCCCAGTAAGTTATAGCTTCGCCATTGGTAAAAAGCGGGATTGGATTACATTAAAAAATACGTGGCAGTTAAAAAGCTTCCTCTATCGTTGTAATAGACTCCTATGTACTGTGTGTTTAGTGTTTTATTTTAAGTCCAGTAATTATAAAGCGAATGCCGATAGTGTGGGTCGTAGGCCTTTAATCATGAATTCTAAAAATAATACCACTCCTGAGTTCGTTACTCTTCGAGTGGATTCTAACGTAGAAGATAAATATGTTGGTTTTTAATCACAAGAGAACTGTCAACTATTGCATGCCAAAATCTATCTTGGAATTTCTCCCAGAGACGTGTTGTTTTACTAGTAAACAAGTGACAGACCTGTGAAATTTCTACAGTCCTTCAATGTTGTACCCAACATTTTCTAGAATTCGTTGCCAGCAATACGAAAGTCGTAGTATCCCTGTAGCAGCTCCTGTTCTGTTGATGTTTCTGACGGACCGCCTTAATGCCAGCAGAATCTCGGGAACAGTCTGGAATCGAATGTCACGAAGGGAATACTTCATCTTACGGATCAAATCATAATCACAGGGGCTTAAGTCCGGCGAATGTGGTGGATGAAGAAGCACTTACCATCCCCAGCGACGGTACAGCTACAGAGTGTGCTCTATGTCCCCGATCATTATCCTGCAAAATTATTGGAGGGTTCTACAAAACAATGTGAGCGCTTCCTTCGCAACGCTGGTCTCAGATTTTCTCCATATAATGACGGAAATACTGCGCAATAACTTTGTGTCCTTGCGGGATGGTATGCGTTAGAATGACGCCATCGCAGTCGTATGCAAGAATAACCATAACTTTGAAATTTGTAGGGGTATGACGCACCACTGTTTTTACGTGGTGACGCCACTCATTGGATTGACGCTTGAGTAAAACTTCGTATGACTTGGTCCAGGTTTCATCAAGCGCAATAATGCGTCACCATAACGCCTGCTGTGAGTTTGAGCGGAGTTGTATCGTAGCAATCGCTGCGCCTCAGTCAAATCCCAGGGAACCCACCGAGATGCAATTTTTCGTATTATCATGCGTTTCTGTAGAATACGAAACACAGTCATGTGCGACAGTCCTATATCCAGGACTATCTCACGTACCGTCTGTGTCTAGTAGTGCGGAAACAGTTTCCACGTCCTCTTCATTAACACTGGGATAACCTGGCCTAGCCATGTGTTCCACTCGGTCACGCCCTCTTAAAGGCTCTAAACCAGCGCCGCCCAAACTTTTTAATGGGCCGGGCCAATAACCGATTGTGCAATTGATCGCGGGCCGGAACATAACTATCGTTACTATTACTGTTGCTACTGCTACTGTTGCTACTGTTACTGTTATTATTGTTGTTATTACTACTACTACTACTACTACTACTACAACAATAAAATTACATGAACATACAGAAGAATGTTAAAACGTTTATAATACAATGCTGCAACTGAAATTGTAAAAGAAAGGTACAAAACTTAATATATTTACCTAATATATTTACAAATAACACTAATATTTTGTTTCCATGCTCCTTCACAAAGTACTTGCTGGTCCAGAATTCGTTAAACTTACTACACTTGGAATCAATTTGGCGTTTTTTTGAAAGCATTTTCTCAATTTAAATTAACACTATTTTTACAACTATTCCGTGCACAGGCTAGTGTTTGATTGACAATACAACAAGCGAAATAAGTAATGTTCAAAGTTTGGAGTGGGGGAGAAAACGGTAAATAAGAGATGAATCAACTCTACTACATTGTCAAGAGAAGCGGTGACACCTCAACCCCACATTCCTGAGAGCTGAATTTCACACATAGATGTCCAAACTAGATGTTACATTTTAAAATCTAAATTAAAAATATAAAATTAATTTGTTCATTTCAGTGCTTAGGCGGGCCATAGGAAAAGCCATGGCGGGCCGGATGTGGCCCGCGGGCCGTAGTTTGGGCGGCTCTGCTCTAAACCCACCTGCCACAGTCCCGAATGGTAATGTTCTCACATGCTTCCACAAGAACTTAATGACATTGTCGTGATGTACGGCCACGGACACATTGAATTTTCAATCAAGGTCGCTGTTCTTGCTTTGAAAACATGGTGTAACACAACGCTTGGGGCAGCAACTCAGAGGAAACTAACTTCCTCTCTCCAAAGCGCATGCACTTTGAGACGTACGGACGAGTCCATTTACTGTTAATCTTACCCTCCTCTTTCACACATGCGATTTTTGTACCATTTTATTGTTTTAATTTGAAACACTAAACAGGAATCACACTATTTTCAAACAAATTCATATTTAAACGAAAACTGATTTATATACATAGGGCAAATCCATTCTATATCGACAAACTTTCACAAGTTGTTCACTAATATTTTCTAAGTATTTTGGTATAAGAAACCCATGATCTCCGGTGGGTCATTACCGTGTAATTTCATTGATTTGGTTTGTATAATCACATTTGTTTACTCGGAATGTGATTATTTGCAAATTACACTGTTAACCTGTTTAAAATACTTGTTCCCCGCCAAGATCACGACAAACTTAACAGCGACCACTACGCCTCATGCAATGTCGAACACGCTCTAGCATCACAGGAGATTAGCTGCTACAATCCTAGTAATCAGATCCATACACGTTTCGACAAGAGTTACATATACCAGCCTCTTCACGTGACCCCAGCTGACTATGGACCAAGACCACCGCGAGTTGTTCTCTGATATTCAATGCAAAATGTACTGGTGCCCCTTTATGTTGAAACTTTATATGCCTTGGAGTCAGCGGCCAGGAGGGCTACCCAGAAAACGAGAACAATAAAATAACTCGGTAATGAGCAACCGGAGACCATGAGTTCCTTATATCAAAACGCTCAGACAACATCCCTGAACTACTGATGAGAGTTCGTCGGTATAGTTTGGATTTAACTTTATATATATTTCTAATAAAAAAGGTCTACATATTATATCTTACCGATGACGTAGTAAGGTAAATATATCCAATTAAGCAAATATATACATATTTTGGTACCATCGTTAAGTTATTTCTAAACTATAAATAATTTTTAGGAGGGCTACAGACGAATCTAATATCCTGCAATCGAACCAATTAAACGTATTATTATATATTATAAATTACAAAACATTTCAGCCTTTTAAAAATCTGGGTAAGCTGCAGTTTTCAATAAGCTGCTCGGGCACACATTGATGATTCCAACACCAAAAACCTAATAACGTTAAATTATTAAATTGTAACATTGTGAAAAAATTGTAACGTAAGTCTTCCCAGTTATTTTAATACAGAAATGACGTTAATCTGTTTGATTCTTCCTACTCATTTATATATGACAAAAGAAAAATAATGTAGGGGAGACCGGGGCTAATTGGCATAGCTTTAGTTTTTGATTTTTATATTTTTTTCTGTTTAATAGTTACAGAAAATGTTACCGATACCATGGATAGTGGAACTTATTGATTATACATTAATTATGAAAATTTAACATAAAATACATTACTAATTCGTCAGAAATGACTTAAAAGCCTTTTCCCAACTTTGCCAAGTTACTCCACACGTGCGGTAAGTTGGCATAACCCCCCGGAGTAAGTTGGCATTGCATGATGGTTAATATGATCTGAGGGATAAATGTCATAAGGAATACAAAAAACTTTTATTTAAATAAAGGAAATGCCACAACATATTGTGCCTGTTATGCACTGAATATTTAGAAAAATAAAACAAAGATGGTTACAAAAATTCAGAAATGTCATTTATTACTACATTTCCACTAAGGAAGTAAGCAGATCGCTCAATTTAGAAAGGGTAAATCACTAGGTTTCGTGCCACTACGCCGATACATACCATCCTAGCAGTTTTATAACCACACGAATGACCGAATATTTCATCTGTAAAAGTATCTCATTTTCTTGTTTTTCACCACTACCTGGCTAAATTTCTTACAGGGTTGCTGAATTCATATGCAATTTCAGTTAGGTTTCTTTTATCCACAAAATGCAAACGTACAACATTCCTTGTTGTATCAGCAGAATGCTTCGCCCGTTCAGACTTTCTTTATTTCTCATGGTAAACTTGCTACAATAATAATAATAATAATAATAATAATAATAATAATAATAATAATAATAATAATAATAATAATAATAATAATAATAATAATAATAATCCATCCATAGTAATTCTGTCCGAAGGCAGGTCCTTCACTGCAATCATAGCATTTTCATGCTATGCTTGCAGCTTTACTAGGGAATTGTGTAGGTGTGGTAGCTTACCGTTGCTTTCCACACCGGTGAAGGATGATGGTGATGATGATAATGATAAGGATGATGATGAAGATGAAGACCATATGATTTCGGGGACCGTTTGGGCCTTACAGTTTCCCTGACATTTGTCTTACAGGTGAGGAAAAACCCCGATAAAAACCTCACCCAGAAAAACTGCCCCGACCGGGGATCGAACCCGGGCCCGCTGTGTGACAAGGCAGCACGCTACCTCGAGACCACAGCGGTGGACATAATATTATTAATAATAATAATCTCTCTATCTATCTTCAGGTTTTTACAGCTGCTGCCGTCTTCCTGTGCCAAACCTCCAAAGCCTACGGTCTTGGGCATCTTCGATGCTTAGCCCTCTAGCTTGCATTACTGTCTTCATGTTTTCCTTCCATGTTAACCTTGGTCTTCCTCTTTTCTTCTTTCTGTTAGGATGCCATTCATATAGTTGCTTCGGCCATCGCTCATCTTCCATTCTTAAAACATGTCCTAACCACTTTAATTCCTTTTCCTCAATTCTTTCAATTATGCTTTCTTCTGCTTCCATTTTGTTTCTAATTTCCTTATTTGTGACACGTTCTAATTTTAGACTTTCTGGCACTTCTTCGTAAATAATCCATTTCTAGAGCTATTAGTCTATTCTTGTAGTACTTATTGATTGTCCATACCTCACTTCCGTACATTGCAACAGATTCCACCAATGTTTTACCAATATATTTTTTTGTGTCTTTCCAAATATGCTTATCCCACCATATGGAATTTAATGATGATATTATTTTGCTACTCAATTCAATTCTATGTTTTATGTTCTCTTTGCCTATACCTTCGATGTTATCCATAATCATTCCCAAATATTTAGTTTGTTTCACTTGCTTTATTTGGATTCCATCTTCCAATACTAAGTTTTCTATTTCATTGCTATTTATTGCCAGATATTCTGTTTTTTGTAAATTTACTGTGAGACCCCATGATTCATATGTGCTTTTCAACCTTTTTATCATGAATAATAATAATAATAATAATAATAATAATAATAATAATAATAATAATACATACACGGATAAAATCTATATATGATATTTATAAGGACTATTTAACTCATGCCCCAAATGGGAGTCAATGACCAATCACGTTTCAATGATTTCTGTTTTACAACCAATCAGAGTCGTGTTTCACGAAATATTTATCAGTGTTAGGATTATCATATATTAAACAAAGCTCCTCCTTTTTAATATTCTGAACAGGTCTGACCGTTATTTTGCAGTGACTGAGCCTATAACAAATACGGCTACCAGATTGTATATAATAGTGCTTACATGTCAACATTTGTAGCAATTGATTATACCACCAAAAAAAGAAACCACTGTTTGCACTTTCTTAAATGTATTTTTTCCCAGGTAATAATCGAGAAAAATATAATTGTCATATTTACATCATACGACATCAAAAATGAATTAATATACAGATTGATGTGTTTCATTTTTTCTCCACTAGAGAGCATTCTTACAATATTGCGTTCCTTTGGCAATAAATAGTATGATCTGGTTGCAGTGATAAACAAAAGAAGCAGTAGAAGCGTACCTATCGTTTCTCATTTGTTTTCAAACATCGCCGTTTACATTAAATATATAAATATTTAAAATAACTATAGTTAAATAATGATTTGTGAGTAAACAGCTTAATTTTATTCGTTAAATAGTCCTAACAAATGCCACTCTTGATTTCCAAATTCTCTAGATAAATTCACTCCTCACTTCGTGAGTCGTGAATTTATCGATAATTTGGAAATCACTCGTGGCATTACTTATGATAATTACATCCAAGTTAAGATTGAAAATAAAATCTCTGAATGCAGACCAATTAATCAAGGAGATAGACAAGGATGTGGTCTTTCACCAATACTTACTTACTTACTTACTTACTTACTTACTCACTGGCACTATCGAACCCGAAGGTTCATGACCGCGCGGACATAAGCTCTCCATACATCCCTATCCTGAGCTAATGCTTTCCAATCATTCCCTGTATAATCTACTTCCCTCAAATCATAGTTAATGTTGTTCTCCCACCTCATTCTTGGTCTACCAACTGGGCGTTTTCCCTCTGGCTTCCTACAAGAAGCTTCCATGCACGTCTTTCATTCCCCATACGCGCAACATGTCCTGCCCATCGCAGTCTACGAGACTTAACTGTTCTTATTATATCTGGCTTCCTATAAAGACTACGTAGTTCATTGTTATGTAGTCTTCTCCATTCACCTGTCTGTTCATCTCTCTTTGGTTCAAAAATTTTCCTAAGAACTTTATTCTCAAATACTTGTAATCTCCTTTCCTCCCTTAAAGTAAGAGTCCATGTTTCGCACCCATATAATATAACTGGTAGAATAATAGTTTTATATATTTTCAGCTTAACGTTTTTTGAAAGGAGTTGGGACATCAAAAGTCTCTGCAATGCATAATAGCATGCATTTCCAGAATTGAGCCTATGTTTAATTTCTTTTTGCATCTCATTCCTAATTGTGATTATTGTTCCTAGGTATTTGAATTCAGCCACTTCCTCAAAATTTCCCTCATTTGTCATTAGCTGTCCATTTCCCGTCATTAGCTGTCCGTTTTCATTATATACTGAATTTCTACGTGTGACCATATATTTAGTTTTTCACCAATGCTATTCATAATATACATGAAATCAATTATTAAAGAATGGAGACTACATCCACATGGCAGTATACCACTTAATACATGATATAATTCAGACACCCTATTATTTGCAGATGACATTGTGTTTATAGCGAATTCTGAAGATGACCTACAACGTTCAGTCCACTCTTTTCACCAAATTGCAATAAACTACAACATGGAAATCTCAACAGAAAAATCTAAAGTCATGGCTTTCCTAGGAAAAGACCCAGTTCGCAGTAAAATTGTTATTAATAATAAAATATTAGAACAAACTAACACATTTAACTAACTCGGATACCGAGGTACATACGAAGAGGAAAATATTTTAGTCGAACAATTATAAAATTTAACAGAGTAACAGGAATTATAAGTAATATTTTCAAGCTAAACACAGTACAGCAACACACACGAACTAGAATTTATAAAACACTGGCCAGACCCATATTAGGTTACGGCAGTGAGGCCTGGACAATTCGCAGTGAAGATGAATAAAGACTAACCTCGGCAGAAATGAAATTTAAGAGACGTACTGCAGGTTACTCAAGAACAGGCCATAAAAGGAATTCTGAGATTCTCAAACAATTACAAACAATCAGTCATGGAATGTGTACAAAAATACAGAAACAACTGGAAATCTCACGTAAGAAGAATGAGCAGAACAAGAATACCACGTCAAATCTTAAATTACCAGCCACTAGGCAAGAGATCTTTGGGCAAACTCTTAAAACGTTGGATTGAGACCGTAACAGACCACTAGATCTATCACAAGAAAATAAGAAGAAGAAGAAGAAGAAGAAGAAGAAGATAATACATACAGGTTAAAAAATGCAATATAGGGGTGAATTAGCATAAGCACGTGTTCTATGTTAACGTACCCCTAAACTAGTAAACCAACTTGCCCCTATATGATTTTTTAAACAGAATGCTTGACTCACTGTTCCAAAAAAAGTCTTTTTGAAGGATTTCAGCAGTTAATTTCAATACTTATTGACCAATCTATCCACTATACAACTGTTAAAATGTCTATATATATTTTTTAACGCTTCACAGAACAAAAACTCTAAACGGAAAAACAAATAAAAGAAAAATAACTTACCAAGCAGGAAATAAGAAAAATAGCTGCCTGTCCTTCCTGGGAACACAGATTACACTGAAACTACTAGGGATATTGCATCACCCTCGGATAGTTCAACAGTCAAGATGCAAGCGTTCAGTGTTCATTACGGAGAAAAATATAAGGTGAATGCCAACTTTAAAGTATAAAATTATGGAATATTCATCTGAAAGGTCCGTGTCCTCAACTTAATTAATTATTTAACTGTAGCGCTTTCGGGACTTGTCCCATCATCGGCAGGATTCAAAACTGGTGTTTCACTGAAGATCTGGTAGAGGGGGTTATATGTATTGGGTTCGTTTTCGTTTATATACTCCTTTGCTGTTGAAAATAAACAAAAAAGGAAGAACAATATAACCAACATAACTAAACTAGAAAAAGGATCTGACAACAACAAGAAAACATGGATAACACTTACATACACAGGAAAAGAAACGACAAAATTAGCCAATACACTAAAGAAAGCCGATAAAAACGTAAAAATAGCATACAGAACTAATACCAAATTAAACAACATAATAAAGAATAACATTGAAAATACATTTTCAACAGCAAAGGAGTATATAAATTGACATGTAAGGACTGCAACAAATTTTATATAGGAAGAACAAACAGAAGTTTTAACATCAGATTTAAAGAACATTTTCGAGACTTTATTCACGCCGAAGGAAAATCAAGCTATGCAAAACACGTTATCCATGAAGGACATCGCATGTTAGATATTGAAAACACCCTAACAGTAATGCACAGAGAAAATGATCCAGCGAAGATAAACGTACTCGAAGAGATGGAAATCGTGAAAGCAGCTCACAACAACGACAATCTGATAAACGAAAACGAACCCAATACATGTAACCCCCTCTACCAGATCTTCAGTGAAACACCAGTTTTGAATCCTGCCGATGATGGGACAAGTCCCGAAAGCGCTACAGTTAAACAATTAATTAAGTTTAGGAGACGGACCTTTCAGGTGAATATTCCATAATTTTATAGTTTAATTTTGAATAATACCTCAACAGAACACATCATGAATCTTATAAAAGTCGAGAATGCCAACTTACCTCTTATGCCAACTAGCCCCAGTCTCCTCTACATTAACATTCAAATTTAATAGTATCACTTTAATACCATAAAACCTGTTCCGTGAATAAATGGATGCAAGGTGTATATGTCACAGATGAGTCACGCTTAATTTATTATATTTTATAACAGCTATGTATACTTTGTCTATTTGGAGCTGTCGTGCTACGGATTTATTATTTTCTATAATAGCTATCATTATCTTCTGTGCTCTTTAATTATGTATTACAGGATACAATCAAATATTTAGAGCATAAAGAGAGTGTACAAACCAATGTTTTTATTCAACTGTCATTATTATGGAATACATATTAAGTATTAAAAATCAACACACGCATTCTATTTGTAGCACTAAGAACGAGGGATTTTATGTCAATAACACTAAACATCGTCACACGTAGAATCGCTTTATTATTAAATGAGAATGACACGTAACAACAAATGAGGGAAATTTTGAAGGAGTAGAAGGATTCAAATAACCTACCTATGGTAGGAACAATGATTACAAACAGGGATGAGGTGCAGGAAAAATTAAACATAGGCCCAAATCTGGAAACAGATGATATTATAAATTACACGGAATCATGTGATCCCAACTTCTCTCAATTATTATTAAATTTTAACAGGGCTGTATGAAACGGCGATTGTTACAATTATATGGATGTGAAACATGGCCTCCCACTTTAAGGGAGTAGAAATGTTTCGTTACTATTTGAGAATAAAGTGCTTAGGATTTTTTAAGAGACAGGTGAATGGAGAAAAGTACATAACAGTGAGCTACATGAACTTTAAAGGAAACCAAAATATAATAATAATAATAATAATAATAATAATAATAATATAATAATAATAATAATAATAATAATAGTTAGGTCTCTTAAACCGCAGTGGACAGGAAATTTGTCAGGAATGGGGAATGAGAGAGAGGCATGGGAACTTCTTGTAGGAAAACCAGTGGGAAAGCTCAAAATGCGTAAGCCAAAAACTCATTGTGATTGGAAATTATTAGCTCATAATTGCAATGTATGAACAGCTTATATTCATGTGGTCATGGGACTCGATATTGTCAGAGAGATAGATGTTACGAACCTAATATTGAATTTAATGAACTCACGCTTACTGTTCGAATGCAATAGTACATCCAATTAAAGAAAAAAATCTGTCTAAACCGGGATTTGAACCCAAGATTTCCAGCTTAATCCGTTGACGCACTAACCATTACGCTATTTAGACAATCCAGAAGCAGACACATATATAATTTTTCTTTTGTGAACGTCCATTCACATTGCAAGAGGGTCGTTTCTACAAAGAAGACAATGTGATGGTATTTATCCCGTGCCATATCAGCTAATTACGAACTTAATATTAAAATTAATGTACTCATGTTTGCTGTTTATTGCGGTAGTTAATACAACTAAAGATTAAAAAAATTCTGCCTAAAACGGAATTTGAACTCAAGATTTCCAGCTTTACTCGCTGAAGCACTAACCATTGTGCTACTTAGGCAAGCCAGGATAATTCTTTTAGGTAGAAGAGACTCTGTTGCAGTGTGAATTGAAGTTCACTAATATAATTACATGGGGGTTTCAACTAGATAAAAAGTGTCTGCTCATGAATTGCCTGAGTAGCACAATGGTTAGTGCGCCAGCGTGTGAAACTAGAGATCTTGGGTTTAAATCGCGGTTTAGTAGAAATTGTTCTACTCATACTATTTATCCCATAATATAACATAGATTTTTGCATAAATAACAAATCAAATATAACCATATTTTATTTTTTTTCATGTTTTTATTAAATTTACACTTTCCAACCCTTAATTAATCTAGGTTGGAAAGTGTTAATTTAATAAAAACTTCAAAGTATGAAGCTTTACCGTTCAAAAGTAATGTATATATTCTCAATAAAAGTACTTCTGAATAAAAGATTCCAATTGGCATGTTGGTATTGATAGTCCTCGGACGAACGAGAATTGTATAAGTAGAAAGAAACGTTGACATTCTTATCGGTGCTCAGATGGTGTAATTGATATTGTACTGATGTACAGAATCAGAGATCCAGGGTTCAAGTCACAATTCAAGCTTTATTTTTTTCTTTCTTTATTAAGGTACAAGTAAATTTACGGAAAAACTGCACTTAAACTAGCATGAAATATTTTCAAAGTCCTATAGAATAACAGTGCGCATGCGCCAGAGTTTGTAGAGCCACCGATAACCCACAATCGAACCACATATTGATTATCATCCTCGATTACTATCTGTCGCTATGACATTTAAATGACCAATATTTGCAATAAATCCCCAAATCTATGTTAAAAAGATATATAAATTACCAAACGTTTTGTTAAAAATGGGTGTACACTTACTTATCGCTCCCTAACGCTAATCCAACCAGCGATAACCCAAAACAGCAATAGAAAAATCATAGACTAAGTAATATACTCAGTGGAGAAAATAGCAGTAAGCATCACAATATTTCTAAGAGTGTCATAATATTGTGATTTGCATATTTAAATAAATACTTCAAAACTGTCTAATAATGTTATAAAGTTGTTTGAAAAAGTTTAAAATATTAAATAATGTTAGTAAATACAAAAGAAGAGCTATAGTTTACAATAATATAACTGAAAAATCAAGCGCTAGTAAAAGTTCAGTTGAGCCAAATTAATTCCAATAAAACAATTGACGAAACCATAAAAGTTTTAAAGCAATGACAAAACTGAAGTGTTTGTAATGGTTATGAGTAAAAAATGAGTAGTTTTTCGTCAGGAACGGCATAGTTTATAGTAAGAATTTTGAAAAATTGAATATATATATATTGCATTGAGAGTGGCTTTTTATAGCTTGGATTTTTTTTTTAATTTTCAGGCCATTGTGAATTTCACTATGGAATTCATAAACATCGTTACAGGCTGGCCTGGATCTGCACACGGCAGTCGTATGTTCAATCTGTGGCCAATTTGAAGAAGGAAAAGTGTCCGGCATTCTCTTGGGATACAGTGGGTATGCGTGCCATCATTTTTTAATGACATCTCTCCTCAATCCACAAACACGAGCTGATTTCAATTATAATAGATCACATAAAGTTACTAGAAGTTTGGTGGAAAAATCTTTCGGGATCTGGAAAGGGAAATTTCAGTGCTTAAGAAAAGGTCGACGATGACTGTTATAGTTGCAACAACTGTGTTACACAATATAGCGAGGAGGGTAAACGATGCTGAAATAGAGGATCTGCCACCAATAATGCTATTCCAGTTGTGAATGATGTTTATGATTTGTCAAATGGATTGACAGCGAGAAGGGCTCTAATAGATGCCCACTTTTAATAATGAGTAAGGTGAATACCGAGCCATCCTTCCTCATAACTGGTGTTCTATTTTAGTTTCGATATTTCACGTATACCATCGTCAGCTTTTCCAGACTGTTGAAATTTAAGTTGTCAGCTCTGGACATCGAGGGAACAACAACGTTAATTTCAACATTCTGGAAAAGCTGACGATGGTATACTTTATATACAGAAACTAGTTCGAATAGAACACAACATGTTATGAGGTAGGATTTACCTTATTTGTTATTAAGAAGGACCTAATAGTGTTTCTCCCCATTGTATTTTTACTTGTAATTTTAGGATTGTGATTGGACAAAATTATATGAACACTTTCTTTTCACTACACTATCATGTATTGTGCATTTTTTTTTGTCTTCTATACTTCCTCTGCTGTAAGGCTGTGAACATATTTGTGTTGTATTTATATACCATTATGTGTTAAATATGCATATTTCCTCGTCTAAATTGTAGGTGCATCTGTAACACTATATCATTTTGTCTAATCTTAAATTGTATTTGTTCTAGTATGTAATTTAAATAGGGCCCTATTCTATGTGACATATCAGCTATGAACTTTGTAATTGTCCTTTAAGTCACTAACACTATCATTTTTTGGATAACGTAAGTTAAAATGCGTGCACATTTATTCACATTTCTGGTATAGCCAATTGTGAACATGTTTATTTAAATTCAGTTTGTTTGTTTTATATCCTGCACCATATCTGAATGATTAAGGCAAGATGCCTTGTCAGAGAGTTACCGGACTTGCGCTGGTTCGGGTCTCCATGGGGGAAAACATTTTTTCTTGTGATTTTGGCCAGTATTGGGCCGTTGCTCACTCATCATCATGCGGCATTTGGGTAGCTACAATAAGTAGCGGCTCCAAGTTCAGAAAATCAGCTATAATGACTGGGGGACCTGACATGCTGACCACATATCAATCACTGGGTGAATGATCTTCTATCTCTGTGATCAACTCTTGTGGAAGTGAGTCCAACAGCCAGCTAGTAGGCCAAGAGCCTTCTAGGCCTTTCAAGCCATGGTTTTTTTAATTATTTTATATTCTGTTAAGTGAGTCAAATAAGTTATTACATGTTACCTCATAAAACTCCGTGATCTTCACAGGACTGGTTTCTGAAGCTATTGCTTGCATCATCAGCCAAGATTCCATTAACTCTATAGTCTGAGTTCTGGTTGACGATAGAGGAAATAACTTCAGAAACCGGTCCTGTGAGAATCACCCAGTTTTATGAGGTGAGATGTAATAATTTATTCGACTTAATTTATTTGCCTGATGATGTAAATTCCCATCATAAAATTTCATTAAAGTAATTTAGATTTTATTAAGTAGGTAGAGCCTTGGCAAGCTTTATTGTTTTGTTATCTTGTTTTCCGTAAGTTGGGTATGGAAACTTAAAAGCATTATGATCCATCCATCCATAGTAATTCTGCCCAAGGGTAGGTATTTCACTGCAATCATAGCATTTTCATGCTATGCTTTGCTAGGTAATTATAGGTGTGGTAGCTTCCCGTTGCTTTCCACATCGGTGAAGGATGATGATGATGACCGGATGATATTTGGGGACCGTTGGTCCCTAAGCTTCCTGACATTTGTCTTACAAGTGAGGAAAACCCCAAAAAAACCTCTCCCAGGAGCTTGTCCCGACCAGGAATTGGACCCGCTGCGTGACAAGGCAGCACGCTACCTCGAGACCACAGTGGTGGACACGATGATGTATTATATCTTAAAAAACGTGTAAATAGTAATGTTTCACAATAATATATAAGGTATAAATGTTACAAATTTGTGTGTTTATGTACATTGATAGCTGTGTAATGTTCATGTATGTAAATCCATATTGATTCTTGCATATAATTGTTATGAGTAATTTATGAATGCTGATAATAATAAAAAGCAATGTTTTCAAATGAAACATATTTTGTATTTATTTCAGGTGTCATACATATTAATGCCACAATAAAATATAAGTATGGACTGTTCTTTAATTTCATTTACCTGCATTGTCCAAGTACTAGAATTCACTTCTGTTTCTTTTATCATGACATACAAAACTCATGTTCACCAAAAACAGATGTTTATTTCCAATATGCAGTTCCCTGAGATTCATCCAAATATCCTCCCACCTAAACCTTCCTAATGGCATTTTCTCAATAAAATAAACACATTTGTCGCTATAAGTTTTATAAGTTTGTTGTGGGTTGATCATGTAGATTGAATAGACAGTAGAAGAAATGTTTACTGGATTAAGTTCGTTGAGGAAAAGGTTCAGTGGAGGGCTTTAGTGATTGTGCCATTTATCTTGTGTATTTCATAAAGCCCTAGAGCTTGCAATATAAATAGTAAAACCAATCAGCTATTCAAGGGGACATATTTGAAAAAAAAAACAAGTAACTGGGCATATACGAGTATATAGTATATATAATGTCCCATTTTTGGTTTTGATATACATTTTAGAAGAACACTGATAGAGTATCAAAGTTTATAAATATTCTAAATTATGACTATAGTCTTGTATCAGGAGAAGCATTAATGACCATAAGGAGAAGAGACGATACTAATAATTTACATAACATTGTGATAAAAGATTTGTGGTGAATTACAGCAATAATTAATACATAGTTACTTAACGGTGTTTCTATAAACGGAAAGAGTGCACTTAAACTAGCGTGAAATAGTTTCAAAGTCCAATAGAACAACAGTGCGCATGCGTCAGGTTTTACCTAGAGCCAGCGATAATCCACAATCTAATCACATATCGTTTATCATCCTCAATTATTATCCGTCGCTGTTAAATTTAAATTACTAATATTGCAATAAATCCCCAAATTTTTGTTAAAAATATATATTATTAATATTAAAATTACCAAAAGTTTATTAAAAATGGGTGTACACTTACTTATCACTCCCTAACGCTGATCCAACCAGCGATAACCCAAAACGGCGATAGAAAAATCATAGACTAAGTAATATACTCTGTGGAGAAAATAACAACATAATATTGTCTAACAGTGTCATAATATTGTGATTTGCATATTTAAATAAATACTTCAAAATTGTCTAATAATGTTATAAAAATTGTTTGAAAAAGTTTAAAGCATTAAATAATGTCAGTTAATACAGAAAAAACATTTAATCTATGATAAATATGGTATTTCTAAATGTATTTAGTATTTTCCTGATCAAGGAAGAGTTGCGCATTGTTCATTCCACAAGTTTACGGTTATAAATGGATTTAAACCGTGAAATATTCATAATTTATTAAATTCATATTAAAAACTTACTTTTTCAATTTCACATTCAGTGGCATTCCTCCGCAACGAAAATTAATTATTACGTTAACTTTTTTGTTATTGCTTAGTTGCGAAATGTATATTTTATTAGAAACGTTAAACCCTCCATCGTATCTTTATCTTATCGTGGCGGTGTGGTTTGCGTGCTTTAATGATCCCGAGAGCTAAGATGGCGGTAGCATTGCTGCCGATAGGGTTACCCTTGCCGGACTGATCGAAGGTGATAAGCCAGACGAAAAAAGTACCTTGGTCAAAAGAGTGACGATCTTTTACCGTAAAAATACAACCATCATGAAATGCGGACATGGGTTCAATTGGGGTAAAATTTTCCGGAGGTCAAATAGTCCCCTATTCGGTTCTCCGGACGGGGACTCCTTCAGGGAACCCATGACAAAGGCTCAAACATAGGGACATGTTCCTAGGAATATGAAATGTTGGACTTTATACAATAGCGGGGCGCTAGAGGTATTAACCCGTGAATTGGATAAATCACCCTTGGATATATTCGTTTTACAAGAAGTTAGATGACCAGGAGAAGGTAGTCAGGAATCAGGAAACTTTGCATTATACTACGGGGTGCAGAAAGAACTTGAATTTGGAACGGGTTATTTTAGTCGGATGGAGGATGCTATCCGAGATATTAATTGTCAGTGATAGGATATCATAAATGATTCTAAAGGGAAAACGGCGTGATTTTGTAATCGTACGTATACATGCTCTCACAGAAGATAAAGATTGCAAGATCAAGGATGAGTTCTATGAAGAATTAGATTGCGTATTTGACAGCTTTTCACGATATCATATGAAAATTGTCTTAGGAGGTTTTAATGCAAAAGTGGGACGGGGAGATATATTCAAACCAACAATAGGCAAATTCAGTCTTCATGAAGATAGTAACGTAAATGGGGTTAGATTAGTCACCTTTGCCACATCAAAGAATCTCATTGTTAAGAGCACAACATTTCAGCATAAGGATATTCATAAATACACCTGGACGTCTTTAGATGGCAAAACTCGAAACTAGATAGATCACGTATTAGTGGACAAACGCTGGCACAGTAGCATCATCGATGGTAGATCAGTTAGAGGGACAGGTTGTAATTCGGATCATCATTTGGTCAGGGTGAAAATCAGACACCGGCTATCGCTAATGAGAGGAACAAACGCCAAAGATGATCCTAAAAATTTGATTTAAAAAACTTCAAAATGATGAAATGCGGCAAGAATACTAAATTAAAATTGCCAATAGATGTGAACTTCTGAAATCTTTAGATGGCAATGTGGCAAAAGAAGAAGAAACTGATATAAATAAAGAATGTAAGGCCATAAGAGATACTATTAAATTGTCAGCATCAGAAAGCATTGGTTACTTAAAAAAGAGACAAAACAAGAAATAGTTTGATGGGGAATGTGCCGACATTGTAAAGAAAAGAAAGCAAACAAAAATGAAATGGTTACACGAGCCAAATGAGGTAAATTTCGCAACAGAAAAAATATTATTTACTTTCTCTGCGCGGGCTATGAGATCTCTAAGTTTCTCTAGGGTCGGGCTGAACAGTATGATTTAACCGGTGATAGATAAGGGACTATTTAAGGTAATTAGTGATAAAACTAATTTTAGGCTACGTGATAGAAGGATTTTATTAATTTTCTTTTCCCTCAATAGTAAGATATACACTTTGCTCTTAAAACCTGGGTCAGAAACGGCCAAACCCACGACTAAGATTTAGTACGGTTTATCGTGGATCTTTCTTTTGTACGTTCTCCTAATGGGAACACTCGCTCCACACACATCGACTATCGAGGAGCACTCGCCCTTCTTGCTTGACTAATGAATATAGGGGAGCACTCGCTCCTCTTGCTAGACTATTGACTATAGGGGAGCACTCGCTAATCTTGCTCTTGATTTTTTAACTTCATAGCATTTTATATGCTCTTGATTTTTTAACTTCATAGCATTTTATATTAAATATTTAAGAAAGTCTGGATTTGACTTATTTTCCGTCGCCATTAGAATTTTTATACAAAATTTTCATTGGATAAAATAAATATTTTAACACACTTCTATAGGCTACATGTGCAAGTCGATATAGGCCTACTAAATTTAGGGCGTGGCCTTTTACAGGACTATCTTTCTTTACAAGTTACTCGAGGTCAATAATCTTTCTAGCTGTCCGCTATGTTTTTGGAGGCCACTTTCTTTTGAAATTTCTTAAAAGCAATAAACTATTCTTTGCATCCCCCCTAACCGTATATATGTTTCCCTTTTGAGTTTTTAACCTTGGGGATTTGCGTAAAGTCTAAGACCGTAATATAACTGTCTTTAACACCTACTGACTTCCAAAATACGTAACACATGACCAGACAATAAACTTAACAGTTATTCATATTTCTTCAAACCTAACAGTTATTCATAGAATCTTCAAACACCCTCAAATAACTTTAAACGCCGCTGTAGGCAATGACTAGTTTACTAGACAGTATTTTTTTATATTTCTACAACCAAAAAGAGGATACAACTTTTGGGACAATAACGGTAGCCTTCCGTTGTAACTGGTACAATTTGGAGCAATTGGGCAGTGTTAGACGGGAAACCACGAGGTTACTAAAGAGTAAAAAGAGGGAATATCTGAGAGAGAAGATTAATGATCTTGAAATGAATGCCAAAAATAGGTACATTGGAGAATTATATCAGGGAATTAGGATAGAGAAGAAAGGGTTTCAGGCTAGAACAAACATAATTAGGAATGAAAATGGGGATATAATTGCAGATTCCAGGAATATATTAAACAGATGGAAAAGTTACTTTAATAAATTATTAAATGTACATACAGAACATGACATTGAAGAGGATAATTTACAGACAGCAGAAATGCTAATCATAGAACCTAGTGCATTAGAGGTTGAAATGGCAATAGAAAAATTGAAGCTGTATAAAGCATCAGGTTCAGATGAAATCCCAGCAGAACTGATAAAATCAGGGGAAGAAAAATTGATGGGAAAGATACGCCAGTTGCTTAATATGATTTGGGATAAAGAAGCTCTTCCAGATGAATGGAAAGAATCGATTATCATACCAATCTGTAAGAATGGAGATAAAACTGATTACGACAACTATAGGGGCATCTCATAACTTTCAACTTCGTACAAAATTCTAACAAATATATTAGTAAGCAGACTTACTCCTTATATTCTTGACATTCTAGGAGATTATCAATGTGGATTTAGAAGAAACAGTTCTACAACAGATCAGATTTTTAACTTAAGAAAGATTTTAGAAAATAAATGGGAATATAATGGTACTGTACATCAACTATACGTAGACTTCAAAAAGGCATACGATTCAATGAAGAGGGAGAAGTTATATAGTATCCTGCTAGACTTCGGAATTCCTAAATGTTAGTTAGACTTATATGAATGTGTCTAAATGGCACAATGAGTAGGGTGCGTGTAGGCAAACAGTTTTCGGATACTTTTGAAATCCACAAAGGGTTGATGCAAGGAGATGCTCATCTCCTCTACTATTTAATTTTATACTAGAGCATGCCATCAAATATCTAAAGGTTGATGAAGGCCTACAACTCAATGGTATTAATAAGCTGTTGGTTTATGCTGATTGGCCGATAGCGAGGAGATACTAAAGGCCAATATGCACACACTACTGAGTAACACTAATAAATTGGGACTGGAAGTAAATATCAATTAAACTGAATATATGGTCTCACATAAAAATACGTTTATAATGGAAATGGACAGCTAATAACAAATGAGGGAAATTTCGAGGAAGTGACTGAATTCAAATACCTAGGAACAATAATCACAAATAGGAATGAGATGCACAAGGAAATCAAACATTAGGCTAAATTCTGGAAATGCGTGCTATTATGCATTGCAGAGGCTCTTGACTTCCCGACTCCTTTCAAAAAATATTAAACTGAAAATGTATAAAACTATTATTCTACCAGTTATATTATATGAATGCGAAACATGGACTCTTACTTTAAGAAGAAAATGATATTACGAGTATATGACAATAAATTTCGTAGGAACGTTTTTGGACCAAAGAGAGATGATGAGACAGGTGAATGGAGAAAACAGAAAAGCAGTGAATTGCATGGTATTTATAGGAAGCCAATATAATGAGAACAGTTAAGTCTCGTAGACTGCGATGGGCAGGACATGTGGCACAAATTGGGACTGAAAGACGTGCATGGAAGCTTTTTGAAGGAAAACCAGAGAGGAAGCGCCCAGTTGGCAGAACAATAATGAGAATAACATTAACTATGATTTGAGGGTAGTAGATTATACAGGGGATGATTGGAAAACATTGTCTCAGGATAGGGATATATGGAGAGTTTATGTCCGTGCGGCCATGAATCTACGGTTTCGATACTGCCAGTGAGTTAGTTAGTTAATAAAAACGTTAAGTGTTGCGTAGCGGAAATGTATATGTGTTATTTATTAAATCAATACACAGACACACACAGACACACACACACACACACACACACACACACACATATATATATATAAACGGTATGGCCGTGAATAAAGTACGAACAAACAAACATTTATTTTTATATATCACGGCTCTACAAAAAAATATTTTTTTTTGCCCTGGATATCTCAGTGAACTTCAATGTTTTGAAGTGCAGAGTTTACGAATATATTCATGAAAGTGCTGAATGTGCTCTAGTTTTTATTATTTTTGCGTATATTATATCTTAAACAGTAAACGGCTTGTTACTAATAACATATTTGTTTCCTGTCATGATTTGATTTGTGCGCCTTATTTTTCGCGCATACAAACATCACATGATCGCCACTCTTGCACCCCTCTCACCGCACATCGGCCTAGATCTAAGTTATTTGACAAAATTAAAGTACTCACAACGTGCATCTGGAATTTGATAAAACAATTCGTCAAAGCGTTGGACAAGGAAGGAGAATGTTTCAAATACATTTGTAGAAAATTCCCTATGGAAAAGTTAAAAGGCGGAATATTTGATGGTCCTCAAATATGGCAATTGATGAAAGATGCAATTTTTATCAAAGTTATGACTGTTCCGGAAAGTGAAGGATGAAAGGGTTTTGTATTGGTAGTAGAAAATTTCCTAGGTAATTATAAAGCACCAAATTATAAAGAAATTGTGCAAAACATGTTGACAAGCTTCAAGATACTGGGGAGCAAATATGAGTATAAAGTTACACTTTCTCCACAGTCACCTGGATAGATTTCCGGATAATTTATGGAATTTATGGTGACAAAAAAGGAGAGAGCTTTCACCAGGATTTAAAAGTAATGGAGGAACGGTATCAGGGTAGATGAGACCGTCACATGATGGCAGATTACTGCTGGTCTTTAAAAAGAGATTGTTCCTTAAAAATTATGGAAGAAAATCTTATAAAAGGCGTTTCACTGAAGTAAAACATTGGGTTTTCGACATTTTTCTTTCTGTTTACGTCGTTGTATACTAATTTTTCAAAGAAACAATTGACATTATAAATATATCTGTTAGATTTTTTTATATTTTCCGATGTTTGTAGTGTAAAATGCAAATAAAAATTTAAAAGAACCAGAGAAAATCTTCCAAAATCATTGAGAGCTTCACGAATTGTGAGCATTAATATATCTGAAATTAATCTTATATCAAGAGCAACAAAACCACTGTTGACCAGTGTATTAGATCAAGTAGTAGTAGTAGTAGTAGTAGTAGTAGTAGTAATAGTATGCATTTTTCTATCGTTCGTATTTTTTTAAATAAATCGAAAATTAATGTGCATAAATGACGTATTTGTGACAATACTTAAAGAAATGTGCTAGAATTTCGGCCGCTTGCGACCTCTAGTAAATAATAAATATGAAAAAAGTTTCTATTTAAAAATCCTTTCTAATATTGAAATACAAATTAAAAAAACACATTGTTTAATGTATTCACCTAGACTTTCACGGCCGGAGTTGCTATGATGATCTTGAAGAAGATTTCCGGGCTCACGGCCACGGCCTACAGCCCGGAAATCTTCTTCAAGATCATCATTAATTGTTTGTACTTGCTGAGTAGATTAATTTTACTTAGACAACGGTTATTTGTAAAAAAGAAAGTTTATCAAAACATTGATTTTATTCAAAAGTTATATAGAAAAAAAGTACTTTATATATATATATATAGCCTATATATATATATATGAATGTTTGTTTGTTGGTTTGTTTTTTTGTTCGTACTTTAGGCGCGGCAATACCGTTGATCCGATGTGATGTTTTTTTTGCAAAATGTTCAGGAGTTTCCCGGGATGAACATAGGCTATAAAAGAGTTGTGATACTCAAATCCTACAGCCACAAAAATCGCCCTTTGTAGTAAAAAACGTGAAAAATGTTGCTCTATCGACGCTTAAAAGGCTTACGCTGCCTAAACCATAACAACTACACAAAATTAATCTACACAGAATAGAATATCTCAAAAATCTCTACAAAAACGTCCCCGACAGCATATGTTTATCTCTTACGGATATAAGATAATAGTTATAAATTCAAATGTACCTGTTGTGGCAGGTGCCGTCTTCAATATTTGTTAAAATGGTGTATATAAAATTAATTCGCCTCAACGGAATTTGATACGCGTTTTATTGGTATTGACTCTTACGGATAACTCACAATAGCCATTTTTGTCTCTCATTGATGCCAAGAGGATCGAGACGTATACTCTTGTGCAAGCATAGCAGCACATGGCGTGTATTCTTTTACGGATGTCTCAGAATAACAAATTTTGTCTTTTTGTTCATTTATGCCAAGAAGATCAGGATGAGTAGATTCCCGAGCAATGCCGGGTATCAGCACGGGGTATCTAAAAAGTATAAATTTATAATTATTATTCCTTTTATTTACTCAACTAAACATTAAAAGCACATTAACTTTTTTTAATTTGGGCGTAGCAGCGCACGCCGGGTAGTAGCTAGTAAATAATGAAAAATACTCGCACCTACTCCCGTTATGCCTCGACGTAGATAGAACTTTCCGGTTCGGAGTGAGAAACAAACAAAGATGTATATATAGCAATTACAAGCAGGAATCAATTGATTACAATGTTACGTTTGTAATTAGAATAACGTCTAAAATATATAAAACAGAACATTTCAAATTTAATATTTAAATTTGTTATGATGTGCAAGCAATTAGATTTCAAATGTGAACTGTACAACACGTAATATATTCCCAAATATTTAATCTATGATAAATATCCATCCATAGTAATTCTGCTCGAAGGCAGGTCCTTCACTGCAATCATAGAATTTTCATGCTATTCTTGCAGCTTTACTAGGGAATTATAGGTGTGGTAGCTTCCCGTTGCTTTCCACAAGGTATTTCTAAAAAAATATTTAGTATTTACCTGAAAAAGGAAGAATTGCGCATTGTCAACTGCACAAATTTACGGTTATAAACAGATTTCATCTGTGAAATATTTATATTTCATTACATTCCAATTAAAAACTTACTTTTTCAATTTCACATTCAGTGGCGTTGCTACGTAACGTAAGTTATTTATTACGTCAACATATTTGTTATTATATTTGAAGAGAAAAATTTTCGCCTAGACCGGGATAGAAGATAGAAGCTATGGTTTCAAGCATTTGGCGCGAGGGAATTACAACGTACATAAGAGAAAAATTTGCGTCTAGATCGTAACTCGCCTCGGTAGCTCAGTTGGTAGAGCACTTGGCCCGGAAAGCCAAGGGTCCCGGGTTCGAGTCCCGGTCTAGGCGAAAATTTTTCTCTTCAAATATAATATATCCTTCTATGAGAAGTGTTAAATTAATAATAAAATCGTCAATAGAAGCCCTACTGGCTATAAAGTAGTGTTAAATTCCCAATAAATGTCTTCTTAACTAAGAAGCCGCCATTTGCAAAGATAGAAGCTATGGTTTCAAGCATTTGGCGCGAGGGAATTACAACGTACATAAGAAAAAAATTTGCGTCTAGATCGTAACTCGCCTCGGTAGCTCAGTTGGTAGATCACTTGGCCCGGAAAGCCAAGGGTCCCGGGTTCGAGTCCCGGTCTAGGCAAAAATTTTTCTCTTCAAATATAATTTATCCTTCTATGAGAAGTGTTAAATTAATAATAAAATCGTCAATATTTGTTATTGCTTTGTTACGAAATTTATATTTTTAATAAAAACCTTAGAAACGCCAAACTTAGACACCTATACAGCCTTACTGAACCTAATAACAATAACCCAGATATTTGGAAAAATCTGAATAAAATGGGTGTAGGAAGGAAAGACACACAGGTAGAAAAACTACCTGTTTCTCTGAACACACTTAATAACCATTTTACAAGCACATTCTTTACTCCTAAAGACAAAACACATACAATAAGTGAACTACTATTGACAAATCCACCAGACAGAGAACATTTCCATTTTTCATATCTTACAGAAAATGACATAAAGAAAGCTCTCAAACGAATAAAAACAAAGACAGAAGGTACTGACCGTATAAATATCACTCTACTTTGAACAAAATAATCGACGTTATACTACCTACCATAACTCATGTTTTTCACTCTTCCTCACGACAAACCTCTATATATCCCCCATTATGGAAAAGCAAGCAATTGTACGGCCCACTCCCGTAAAGTAAAACTTTTTCCCTAACTCCTAACGATTTTCGACCCATTAGTATTTTACCTACCCTTTCAAAAGCTTTGGAACGATTAGTCCACAAACAACTGACTGACTACCTAACTGAACACGACCTTTTAGATCAATACCAATCAGGCTTTAGGACAGGACACAATACAAATACTGCTCTACTAAATATATGTGAAGACATACGCGAAGCATCTGATAATCGAAAACTTACTATTCTTACACTACTTGACTTTAGTAAAGCATTTGACACGGTAGACTTGGACTTATTGTTGCTTAAACTAAAAAACCTCTCACTTTCTGACAGTGTCACGCAATGGTTCAACTCCTACCTTCGTGAGCGCCAGCAATATGTTGTAGGAAATTCTACATTACGCTCTTCTTGGACCTACCGTAAAGCTGGAGTTCCACAGGGCTCGGTGCTCGGCCATTGCTTTTTTCAATCTATATAAACGACATTTCTGACTCCCTAAAACATTGCAAACATAATTTATTTGCGGACGACATGCAGATCTACCTTCACTCAGACAAATATTCTTTAAATGACGCGGTAACCAAAATTAACGAGGACCTTGACTCGCTAACGGCGTGGACAGAGAAATATGGAATGGAATTAAATCCTAGAAAGACACAAGCAATCATTATGGGCCATCAGAGACTATTATCCTCAATTAACACAAATGCAGTATTACATGTGTCACTTAATGGGGTTCAGATCCCTTATAGTGAGACAGTAAAAAATCTAGGAGTGTTTATGGATAAACATTTAATTTGGAATAAACAAATAAATAACATTTGCAAAAACTATCTTCTCAATAATACACTCATTAAATCGTATAACAAAATGTTTACCGTTTTCTCTAAGAAAAATGCTAGTAGAAACACTCGCAATGCCCCATTTTGATTATTGTGATACTCTTTTTACTGACCTAAATACTGTTCTGTACCCAAAGACTTCTACGTGTTCACAATTCTTGCATACGTTTTATTTGTGGTATACGTAGATTTGATCACGTTACACCATCCCTGGAACAATTGTCATGGCTTCGTCTTCAAGATCGTAGAACCATCCATTCCCTATGCCTACTCTATAACATATTACACACATCTTTAACTTATTATTTATCACACACCGCTTCACTAAACTCTCTGATACACATAACTTAGATACCCGATCCCTTGAGCACAGTGTCCTTTATATCCCTCCTCATCATACTACCTATTATTTCGAAATATTTTACAGTTTCTCTTGCTAGAACATGGAATTCACTTCCACCCTATGTCAGAGACTGCCAAACTTTACCATCTTTCAGAAATAAATTGAAAATAAAATCACTAACAGAAACAACTCACTAATACTACTTTTTAAGAATTAATAATGCGTTTTTGCATTATTTAATAAAAATAGAACTTAGGATTTGTTAATATATTTACCTAATGCCTTGTATAAAAAGCGTAGATTAATTCATTGTAGTGTATTACTTTCTTGTATCTCTTTCTTTTTCTTTTATGCATAGTAGATTCGAGCTGTTATTCCTTTTTTTATTCATTGTATCATTAATTTAATTTTAATTGTATTTAGTTTCATTCTATTATTAGACATTAATTTCATTATTATTCAATATGACAGATAATGAATTGTTCAATAACTATTATTGTAACTTTTTTTGTATTCATATGTAACATATGTTTGTCCTGTTTAATATGACTATTATTGTAATTTTTTTGTATTCATGTGTAACATATGTTTGTCCTGTTTTATATGACTATTATTGTATTTTTTTTGTATTCATATGTAACATATGCTTGTTCTGGTGAGTGGAAGAGAAGGCCACATGGCCTTAACTCCACCAGGCTAAATAAATCTAAATAAATCTAAATTGTGGGTAGCAGATATATATACGTTATTTATTAAATTATTGCACACATACAGAGAAGAGTATTACTTTTAGCTCATACTAATCAATAGTATCGAATTTAAAGATATTTACATTTTTATCTTATTCTGTAAAATATTAAAACTAAAAAATAAAAAATAAATAATAGTTTTAAAAAACTAAAACAACACGCTTTATTAGAAAACCGAAATAAAAAATGATAAATATTTTTAATTTCCAACACGCTTGGGATAAAATTAAAGTGGCGAACCAAAATATCATCTCTAACACATATAGAATAAAACTAGAGTTATCAACAAAAAGAAAATAAATTTACCACCAAAGCGTGGGGTGCTCTATATCAATTAATATATTTGATAAACAGATATTGGTAAAAGTAAAGTCTCTAAGAAGAAAATGTAAAAATCATAAAAAGCACCCCACGCTTTTGATGGTAAACTTATTTTCTTTTTGTTGATAACTAGTTTTATTCTATATGTGATAAAGGTGATTTTTTTGGTGACCACTTTAATTTTATCCCAAGCGTGTTGGAAATTAAACTCATTTTTTTCATTTTTTAGTTCGGTTTTTTAATAAAACGTGTAGTTTTATTTTTTAAAATAATTATTTATTATATATTAGTAGTAGTAGTAGTAGTAGTAGTAGTAGTAGTAGTATACATTTTAATATCTTTCGTATTTTTGAAATAAATCGTGAAATAATGTAAGCCATTTAAGGGCAAAGAAAAGGGAATTTTCACGTTTTTCGCTACAGAGGGTGTTTTTTTAAGGGCGTAGGATTTGAATATCTCAACTCTCGTATAGCCCTACGTTCATCATGGAATATCCTGAACATTTAGGAAAAAAATAACCCGATCACAATCGGATCAACGGTAAGGCCGCGCATAAAGTACGAACAAACAAACATTCATTTTATATGTTAGATGAAATAGTAGTAGTAGTAATATACATTTTCTTATCGTTAGTATTTTTTAAATAAATCGAAAATATATGTGCATTTTTACGTATTTCTGACAAAACTTTAAAAAAGAATGTGCTGGAATATCTGCCGCTGTGCGACCTCTTGCAAATACTAAATATGAAAAAAGTTTCTATTTTAAAATCCTTTTTAATTATCAAATATACATAAAAAAACATTCCCTGGTTGAACATACTGAGTAAATTCATTTCAGTTAGATAATTTGTTTTTGTAAAAAGAATCTTTTTAAAAATGATTTTATTCAAATGTAATATAGCAAAAAAGTAGCCTACTTCTATAATGTATAAAATGAATGTTTGTTTGTTTGTTAGCTTGTTTATTTTCTTGTTTGTTTGTTCGTATCTTATGCTCGGCCATACCGTTGATTGATTGTGATCGGGTTTTATGCAAAATGTTCAGGAGATCCCCGGGTTGAACATAGGATAAACGAGTTGTGACACTGAACTCGTACACCCGTAAGAATCGTACATTGTAGTGAAAAACGTGAATAGCTCTTTGGACGCTAAAACGGCTTACGCTGCCTAGACCACAAATACACAAAATTGCTGTACCCAGAATTGAATATCTCGAAAAGCTCTACAAAAACGTCCGCGACAGTATATGTTTATCTCTTAAGGATATAAGATAATAGTTAAAAATTAAAAATGTACCTGTTGTGGCAGGTGCCGTCCTCCTCAACGTTGATAAAATGATGTATATACAATTCACCTCAATGGAATTTTATACACATTTTATTAGTATTGACTCTTACGGATAACTCACATTAGCCATTTTTTGTCTTTCATTGATGGCAAGAAGATCGAGACAAGTAAGTATATTCATGTGCAAGCATAGCAGCACATGGCGGTTATTCTTTTCCGGATAACTCACAATAATGAATTCTGACTATCAGCTCATTTGCCAAGAAGATCGGGATGAGTAGTTTCCGGAGCAACGCCGGATAATCATCACGGGGTATCTAAAAAATATAAATTTATAATTATATTTTATTTTCCTTATTCTATTAAACATAAGAGGCACATTAATTTTCATTTATTTAGGCGCAGAAGCGCACGTCGGTTATTAGGTAGTAAATAATAAAAAATACTAGCACCTACTTCCATTATGCCTTGATATGGATAGAACATTGACGGGTAAGAGTGAGAGACAAACAAATAAGAAGGGATGTGTATCCTGGACGGGATTCGAACCCGGAACTCTGCGTTGGTACCCCAGCATGTTATCCAGTACACCACCAGGCGAATACAATTCAAACATTTATATATATATATATACCTATAAATTTCCAGCAGGAATATTTTTATTTCAAAAGTTAGGTTTGTAATTAGAATAACATATTCGTATCTAAAAATATATAAAACAGAAAATTTCGAATTTTAAAATTAAATTTGTTATAACGTGTAAGCAGTTACCTTTCAAATGTGAACAATACAACACGTAATATATTTTCAAACATTTCATGTATGATAAATATGGTATTTCTAAACGTATTTATTATTTACCTCATAAAGGAAGAGTTGGGAACTGTTAATTCATTTACGGTTATGAATGGATTTAATCTGAGAAATATTATTATTTTATTAAATTCAAATTCAAAAAAGTTAATTTTTCATTTTCAGATTCAGTGCGTAAGTGAATTATTACGTCAACATTGTTGTTATTGCAATCTTCGAAATTTAGATTTTTAATAAAACTATATGTTGCGTATTTAATTAATGCACACACACACACACACGGACACGCACGTACACACACACACACACACACACACACACACACATATATATATATGTTATAAATACAATTTTGACGTTGGACAATATAAGCTTAATGTGACATGATAAGAAATATATATTAGCTAATACCCGTCGTGCACTGCTACTCCTAACTTGATAATAATGTTTTTTTTTTGCGTTTAGTTGAATAAGTAATAGGAAAAATAAATATAAATTCATATTCTTATTATTTGTAGGTATCTCGTGCTGATTAACCGGCGTTGTCCGGAAATCTACGCATCCCGATTTTGAGTTTTCCTTAAAAGATACATATGCTGTCGCGGACTTTTCTATAGAGTTTTTGAGATATTTAATTATGTGTACAGTAGTAATTTTGTGTATTTGTATGGTTTAGGCAGTGTAAACCATCTAATGGTAAAAAGATGGGACTTTTCACGTTTTTCACTGCAAAGGGTGTTTTTTAAGGGTGCAGGAGTTGAGTATCTCTACTTTCTTATAGCCCTACGTTTATCCCGGGAATCTCCTGAACATGTTACAAATAAATAGTAGTTTTAAAAAACTAAAACAACACGCATTATTAGAAAACCGAACTAATAAATTAAAAATAATTTTAATTTCCAACACGCTTGGGATAAAATTAAAGTGGCCAACAAAAAATCATCTCCAACACATTTAGAATGAAAGTACAAAAAAATAATTTTACCATCAAAGCGTGGTGTGTTTTTTATGGTTTTTACATTTCTTCTTAGAGACTTTACTTGTACTAATATCTGTTTATTATCAAATATATTAATTTATATAGAGCATCCCACGCTTTTGATGGTAAAATTATTTTTTTTGTAGATAATTATAGTTTCATTCTAAATGTGTTGGAGATGATTTTTTGTTGACCACTTTAATTTTATCCCAAGCGTGTTGGAAATTAAATTTATTTTTAATTTATTAGTTCGGATTTCTAATAAAGCGTGTTGTTTTAGTTTTTTAAAACTACTATTTTTTTTTCCAGAATGGGTTGAAGCAAGGAGATGCACTATCTCCTCTACTATTTAATTTTGTACTAAAGCATGCCATTAAATTATTAGAGAATGAGGAAGGCTTACAACTGAATGGTATTAATAAAATGTTAGTTTATGCTGATGATGTAGTATTGTTGGCCGATAGTGAGGAGATACTAAAGGACAATATGCACACACTATTGAGTAACACTAAGAACTTAGGACTGGAAGTAAATAACAATAAAACTAAATATTTGGTCACAAGTAGAAATACATTATATAATGTAAATGGACAGCTAATGACAAATGAGGGAAATTTTGAGGAAGTGGCTGAATTCAAATACCTAGGAACAATAATCATAAATAGGAATGAGATGCACAAAGAAATTAAACATAGGCTCAATTCTGGAAATGCGTGCTATTATGCATTGCAGAGACTCTTGGTGTCCCAACTCCTTTCAAAAAACGTTAAACTGAAAATATATAAAACTATTATTCTACCAGTTATACTATATGGGTGCGAAACATGGACTCTTACTTTAAGGGAGGAAAGGAGATTACAAGTATTTGAGAATAAAGTACTTAGGAAAATTTTTGGACCAAAGAGAGATGGACAGGTGAATGGAAAAGACTTACATGACAATGAACTACATGGTCTTTATAGGAAGCCAGATATAATAAGAACAGTTAAGTCTCGTAGACTGCGATGGGCAGGACATGTTGCACGTATGGGGAATGAAAGACTTGCATGGAAGCTTCTTGTAGGAAAGCCAGAGGGAAAACGCCCAGTTGGTAGACCAAGAATGAGGTGGGAGTATAACATTAACTATGATTTGAGGGAAGTGGATTATACAGGGAATGATTGGAAAGTATTAGCTCAGGATAGGGATGTATGGAGAGCTTATGTCCGCGCGGTCATGAACTTCGATAGTGCCAGTGAGCAAGTAAGTATTCTTCATGCCTGTAAGCCTGTTTTGGAACCTGACGGAAAACGAAGCAGAGGAAGACCTAAAACCTCCTGGAGTCAGAGAATATGTTTATATATGAAGGAGAAACCTCTACAACCAGGAGATTGGATGGACCGACAAAATTGGCTATTAGGAATCGGACGATGTCAAAGACATTAATCAAAGATGATCTATCAATCTACTTTTTTTTATAAAAATAATGGTTTTTAAAAAGCTGATTTTATTCGAAAGTTGTACAGGAAAATACGTATTTCTATATAATGTATAATATATAAAAAAGTTTGTTTGTTTGTTTGTTTGCTTATTTATTCGTACTTTATGTGCGGCCATACCGTTGATCCGATTCTGACGGGATATTTTGCTAAATGTTCAGGAGATTCCCCGGATGAACATAGGCTATAAGAGAGTTGTGATACACGTATACATTTAAAAAAGGCCCTTTGTAGTGTAGAACGTGAAAAATGTAGGTCTTTGGACGCATAAACGACTTACGCTGCCTGAACCATAACAAAGACACAAAAATTAATGTACACAGAATTGAATATCTCAAAAAGCTCTACAAAAACGTCCGCGACAGCGGATATGAGATAATAGTTAAAAATTAGATGTACCTGTTGTGGAGGTGCCGTCGTCCTCAATTTTGTTAAAATGATGTATGTAAAATTTATTCACTTCATCGGAATTTGATATGCATTTTATTAGTATTTACTCTAACGGATAGCTCACAATGACAATATATGTGTTTAATTGATGGCGAGAAGATCGAGACTAGTACGAATATTATTGTGCAAGCTTAGCAGCACATGACGGGTATTCCTTTACGGATTACTCACAATAACGAATATTCTCTTTCAGCTCATTTATGCCAAGATGATCGGGATGAGTGGATTCCGGGGCAACACCGTATAATCATCACGGGGTATCTAAAAAATAATAATTTATAATTATTTTTCCTTCCACTCATTCAACTAAACATAAAAAGCAAATTAATTTCATTTATTTTGGCATAGCAGCGCACGCCGGTTATCAGCTAATAAATAATAAATAATACATGCACCTACTTCCATTATGCCTCGTCATACATAGAACATTGACGGGTCGGAGTGAGAAACAAGCAAAGAGGTAGACAACCAGGAATATATATATATATATATACTACAATGTTACATTTGTAATTAGAATAACATATTATTTTCTAAAAATATATAAAACAAAATATTTCACTTTTTTATATTTAAATATGTTATAATGTGTAAGCAGTTAGCTTTCAAATATGAACAGTACAACACGTAATATATTTTGAAAAATTTAATCTATGATAAATATGGTATTTCTAAATGTATTTAGTATTTACCTGATAAAGTAAAAGTTGCGCATTGTTCATTCCACAAGTTTACGATTATAAATAAATTTAATCTGTGAAATAGTTATATTTTATTAAATTCATATTGAAAACTTAATTTTTCATTTTCACATCCAGTGGCGTTGCTCCGCAAAGTAAGTTACTTATTACCTCAAAATTTTTGTTAATACTTTGTTACGAAATCTATATTTTTAGTAAAAACTTAAATGTTTCGTAGCTGCAATATATATATATATATATATATATATATATATTATAAATATATTTTTGACATTTGGCATTGAAGGCAAATATTATATGAAAAGAAAAATGAATGCTTGAGTCGGGATTTGAACTCGAGTCTCTAAAGTCTGTACCTTTAGCGCTCTAACCAACTGAGCTACCCAAGAATTCCAAGACAAACATACAATTTTCTGATACATGTAGTATTCTCAATTCACAGAAGAGGTAGCGGAAATATCATTCAACTACCATCTAGCGGCAAACCTAACAGTTAAGCAAATTATTAAAGAGAATATTTACTTTATAGCAGTAACGCTTGTATATATAGATATTATAAATATATTTTTGACATTTGGCAATGAAGGCAAATATTATATGAAAAGAAAAATGAATGCTTGAGTCGGGATTTGAACTCGAGTCTCTAAAGTCTGTACCTTTAGCGCTCTAACCAACTGAGCTACCCAAGAATTACAAGACAAACATTGCCAAATGTCAAAAATATATTTATAATATCTATATATACAAGCGTTACTGCTATAAAGTAAATATTGTCTTTAATAATTTGCTTAACTGTTAGGTTAGCCGCTAGATGGTAGTTGAATGATATTTCCGCTACCTCTTGTGTGAATTGAGAATACTACATGTATAAGAAAATTGTATGTTTGTCTTGGAATTCTTGGGTAGCTCAGTTGGTTAGAGCGCTAAAGGTACAGACTTTAGAGACTCGAGTTCAAATCCCGACTCATGCATTCATTTTTCTTTTCATATAATATATATATATATATATATGTTATTTATTAAATCATGGCGCACACATACATACAAACATACACACACACACACATATATATATATATATATATATATATATATATGCGTGTTATAATTAAATTTTTGACGTTGGGCAGTGTAATGTTAAATTGACATGATAAGAAATATATATTAGTTAATACCCGGCGTGCGCTGCTACACCTAAATACATTATGTGCTTTTTTTGCCTTTAGTTGAATAAGGAAATAAGGAAAAAAATATATTTATTCTGTGACATATTTATATTTTATTAAATTCGGATTAAAAGTTACTTTTTCAATTTCACATTCAATATCGTTGCTACGCAACGTAAGTTATTTATTACGTCTACATTTTTGTTATTGCTTTGTTACGTAATTTATATTGTTAATGAAAACGCTATATGTTGCTAAGCGGAATTATATATATATATATATATATATATATTTGTTAAATAGATGGGCACACACATACACCCATATATATATACATATATATATATGTGTGTGTGTGTGTGTGTGTTGTGTGTTATTATTAAATATTTGACGTTGGGCAATATATGCGTAAATATATATATAAATTACAAGCAGAAATATATTTATTTCAATGTTACGTTTATAATTTGAATAACATTTTCCTAACTGAAAATATATAAAACAGAACAATTGAAGTTTTAGAACGTGTAAGCAGTTAGCTTTCAAATGTTAACGGTACAACACGTAATATACTTCTAAACATTTAATCTTTATAAATATATTATTTCTGAATGTATTTAGTATTTACCTGATAAACGAAGATTTGCGAACTGTTCATTCCACAAATTTACGATTATAAATAGTTTTAATCTGTGAAATATTTATATTTTTTTAAAATTTAAATTTAAAACTTCCTTATTCAATTTCACAATCAGTGACGTTGATCCGCAACGTATGTTAATTATTATGTCAACATTTTTTGTTATTGCTTTCTTCGAAATTTATATTTTTAATAAAAACTAAATGTTGCGAATTTAATCAATTCACTCACACACACACACACACACACACACACACACACACACACACGCATATATATATACATATATATATATATATATATATATATATATATATATATATATGTTATAAATACATTTTCGACGTTCGGCAATGTAAGCTTAATATGACATGATAAGAAATATATATTAGATGATACCCAGCGTGCGCTGCTACACCTAACTTGATAATAATGTGTATTTTTTAGTTGAATAAGTAATAGGAAATATAAATATAAATTCATATTGTTATTATTATTAGATATCCTGTGCTGATTAACCGGCGTCCCGATTTTCTTGGCATCAATAAAAAACAATAATGGATTGATATTGTGAGTTATCCTTAAAAGATAAAAACATATGCTGTCGCGGACTTTTCTATAGAGTTTTTTGAGATATTCAATTCTGTGTACAATAGTAATTTTGTGTATTTGTTAAGGTTTAGGCAGCGTAAGCCACTTAATGATAAATGGATGGGACTTCTTATGTTTTTCACTACAAAGAGTGTAGGAGTTGAGTATCTCAACTCTCTTATAGCCGTATGTTCATCCTGGGAATCTCCTGAATATGTTACAAAAAACATCAGATTCGGATTAACATTATGGCCGCACATAAGTACGAAGAAACAAACATTCAGTTTTATATATTAGATGAAGTAGTAGTAGTAGTAGTAGTATACGTTTTCCTATCGTTCGTATTTTTTAAATAAATCGAAAATTAATGTGCATAAATGACGTATTTATGATAAAACTTAAAAAAATGTACTAGATTTTCGGCCGCTGTGCGACCTTTAGTAAATAATAAATGTGAAAAAAAGATTTTGTTATAAAATCCTTTTCAATATTTAGATATAAATAAAAAACAATATTCATTTTTTGTACTTGCTGAGTAAATTAATTTTATTTAGATAACGATTTTTTTAAAAAGAATGTTTTTTAAAAATTTGATTTTATTCGAAAGTTCTATGGAAAAAATTACCTCTATATTATATATACATATATCATATATAAAATGAAAGCTTGTTGGTTTGTTTGTTTGTTGCTTTGTCTATTTGTTAGTTTGTTTGATTGTTCGTACTTTATGTGCGGCCATACAGTTGATCCGATTGTGATGGGATTCTTTGTAAAATGATCAGGAGATTCCCGGGATGAACATAGGCTATAAAAGAGTTATGATACTCAACTGATATACATTTAAAAATGCCCTTTGAAACTGGTTGCTCGTGTTTTTGCACAATTTTCAGTAGGTGTTAGTTTGTTTTTATAAACGTATATCGATATTGTGAATTTAGTTGTTTTTTGCGTAATTTTACCGCATAAGGGCTCCACGTAAAGCAAGAAATGGTGAAGAAGCAAAGAAGAAAATAACTAAGCGTGTGGTCCAAGATGTTTGCGGGATCCAGCCAGTTGCAGCTGTTGAAGGACTCCGTGCGTGAGGCTATTGTATCGGAGCTAAGGACTATGACCGTAATACGAAGTTATTAGCAGTGGAACTCTCGCTCAGAGAGGGACAACAAAATATTAAACTGGAACAACAGTTAAGTGAGAAAACCGACTCGCTAGAGCAATACCAACGTCGACAGTGTCTACGTCTTTTCGGTATACCTGAACAGGATGGTGAAGATACGGACAATATAGCAATCGACGTGGCCTCCAAAATTGGAGTTAAATTAGAAACCTGTGATATCGACAGGAGTCACAGGGTTGGGAAAAAGTCGGATCGACCACGGCCTGTTATTGTTAAGTTCATCAGTTATAGAAAGAGAAGGGAGGTCTTCCAAAAAAAAAAAAACAATTGAAAGGCAGTGGGATCACAGTAAGAGAAGATCTCACCCAAATTAGATATAAATTGTTAAAGGACTGCATCACAAAATTTGGCGTCACAAATGTGTGGACAATTGATGGCGCAATACATGTGAAAAATGGAGATACCAAACGCATCATCACCCGGGCCTCTGATATGTAAATCTACCTAGTGCAAACACGCCCAGTGATACCATATCCCCAATTTAGCACTTTTATATAAATTATTAAAATTATATTTAGAAATTTCACATTAATTATTAGTATTATATTTAGAAATTTTACTTTATTTATTAATTTAATATTTGAATAAGATATTAGTGACTTGTTCTTTTCTTATAATTCTAGTTAAAATATTTTTAAAATTTTCCATCCAAATAATGCTATTCATTTGGCGGTCTCTGACAGGTTAGAGGACACTACCCTTCTCAAACCCCTTCCAAACAACAATAATGCAAGACAGGTTCTAGAAACAGCATTCTCCCCCTTCCCGTCTTCCCTACATGTGGTTCACTTGAACGCACAGAGCTTAACTGCACATACAGACGAAATTAGAATGATTTTTTCTTCTTCCAATATTCATGCTATTCTCGTATCAGAAACATGGCTCACTCCCTCCATTAATTCTAGTTTAATTGACATGGATGGTTATACTTTTCTTAGACATGATCGTGTACATAGTCGAGGGGGCGGTGTTGGTGTCTTCGTTAGGACAGACCTTTGCCCTAAGTCTGTATACTTTTCTAATAACGAGACATCTCCTGAAATTATGTTTATAGAAATATACGCAAGCTTCAAAAAATGCCTTCTTTGTGTAGTGTACCAACCCCCTAAAATGAAAAAAATAGCAGAAATAGAATCCGATCTACAAAACGCACGTATACAATATGAACACGTTATCGTCATGGGTGACTTTAATATAAATATACTAGACACTGACAACAGACATACACAACAGCTTATGTCCGCGTTCCAAGTTTGTGATATGACTATCCTTCCCTTACAGCCTACACATCACACCAATCATTCTGAGACTTTACTTGACTTAATTGCTACTAATAATCCAGACAGAGTACTAACCCACGGGCAACTGTCAGCTCCCGGAATATCAGCACATGATATTATATTCTTAGCATATTCACTGCAGTGCCCTAAACTAGCTCGTAAGACTATCACATATAGAGACCTAAAACATATAAACAATGCAGCTCTACTTGAAGACGCTATAAAATTACCCTGGCATACTATATGGACGTTGCATTCTGTTGACGAAAAAGTTGAGGCATTAAATAACCTTATATTACAACTATATGACAGACACGCTCCACTGAAAACTAAACTAGTGAAACGACACCCTGCTCCCTGGATGTCTGCTAACATTCGTGACTTGATGACTGAAAGAGACGCAGCATATCGGAAATATAGAGTCGACAAAACTGATATAAATCTTAATCACTATAAACGGTTACGAAACAAGACTACACAAACTATCAGAAACGCCAAACTTAGACATCTATACAGCCTTACTGAACCTAATAACAATAACCCAGATATTTGGAAAAATCTGAATAAAATGGGTGTAGGAAGGAAAGACACACAGGTAGAAAAACTACCTGTTTCCTCTGAACACACTTAATAACCATTTTACAAGCACATTCTTTACTCCTAAAGACAAAACACATACAATAAGTGAACTACTATTGACAAATCCACCAGACAGAGAACATTTCCATTTTTCATATCTTACAGAAAATGACATAAAGAAAGCTCTCAAACGAATAAAAACAAAAGCAGAAGGTACTGACCGTATAAATATCACTCTACTTAACAAAATAATCGACGTTATACTACCTACCATAACTCATGTTTTCAACTCCTCACTACAAACCTCTATATATCCCACATTATGGAAGCAAGCAATTGTACGCCCACTCCCGAAAGTAAAAACTCCCTTAACTCCTAACGATTTTCGACCCATTAGTATTTTACCTACCCTTTCAAAAGCTTTGGAACGATTAGTCCACAAACAACTGACTGACTACCTAACTGAACACGACCTTTTAGATCAATACCAATCAGGCTTTAGGACAGGACACAATACAAATACTGCTCTACTAAATATATGTGAAGACATACGCGAAGCATCTGATAATCGAAAACTTACTATTCTTACACTACTTGACTTTAGTAAAGCATTTGACACGGTAGACTTGGACTTATTGTTGCTTAAACTAAAAAACCTCTCACTTTCTGACAGTGTCACGCAATGGTTCAACTCCTACCTTCGTGAGCGCCAGCAATATGTTGTAGGAAATTCTACATTACGCTCTTCTTGGACCTACCGTAAAGCTGGAGTTCCACAGGGCTCGGTGCTCGGCCCATTGCTTTTTTCAATCTATATAAACGACATATCTGACTCCCTAAAACATTGCAAACATCATTTATTTGCGGACGACATGCAGATCTACCTTCACTCAGACAAATATTCTTTAAATGACGCGGTAACCAAAATTAATGAGGACCTTGACTCGCTAACGGCGTGGACAGAGAAATATGGACTTCAATTAAATCCTAGAAAGACACAAGCAATCATTATGGGCCATCAGAGACTATTATCCTCAATTAACACAAATGCAGTATTACATGTGTCACTTAATGGGGTTCAGATCCCTTATAGTGAGACAGTAAAAAATCTAGGAGTGTTTATGGATAAACATTTAATTTGGAATAAACAAATAAATAACATTTGCAAAACTATCTTCTCAATAATACACTCATTAAATCGTATAAGAAATTGTTTACCGTTTTCTCTAAGAAAAATGCTAGTAGAAACACTTGCAATGCCCCATTTTGATTATTGTGATACTCTTTTTACTGACCTAAATACTGTTCTTACCCAAAGACTTCAACGTGTTCACAATTCTTGCATACGTTTTATTTGTGGTATACGTAGATTTGATCACGTTACACCATCCCTGGAACAATTGTCATGGCTTCGTCTTCAAGATCGTAGAACCATCCATTCCCTATGCCTTCTCTATAACATATTACACACATCTTTACCTTATTATTTATCACACCGCTTCACTAAACTCTCTGATACACATAACTTAGATACCCGATCCCTTGAGCACAGTGTCCTTTATATCCCTCCTCATCATACTACCTATTATTCGAAATCTTTTACAGTTTCTCTTGCTAGAACATGGAATTCACTTCCACCCTATGTCAGAGACTGCCAAACTTTACCATCTTTCAGAAATAAATTGAAAATAAAATCACTAACAGAAACAACTCACTAATACTACTTTTTAAGAATTAATAATGCGTTTTTGCATTATTTAATAAAAATAGACTTAGGATTTGTTAATATATTTACCTAATGCCTTGTATAAAAAGCGTAGATTAATTCATTGTAGTTTATTACTTTCTTTGTATTTTTTTTCTTTTCTTTTTATGTATAGTAGATTCGAGCTGTTATTCCTTTTTTTATTCATTGTATCATTAATTTAATTTTAATTGTATTTAGTTTCATTCTATTATTAGACATTAATTTCATTATTATTCAATATGACAGATAATTAATTGTTCAATGACTATTATTGTAACTTTTTTTTGTATTCATATGTAACATATGTTTGTCCTGTTTAATATGACTATTATTGTAATTTTTTTTTGTATTCATGTGTAACATATGTTTGTCCTGTTTAATATGACTATTATTGTATTTTTTTTGTATTCATATGTAACATATGCTTGTTCTGGTGAGTGGAAGAGAAGGCCACATGGCCTTAACTCCACCAGGCTAAATAAATCTATTCTATTCTATTCTATTCTATATAAGATGATAGTTATTAAATAACAATTTTAAAACTAAAACAACCGCTTTATTAGAAAACGAACTAAGAAATGATTTCAATTTTCAACACGCTTGGGATAAAATTAATGTGGTCAACAAAAAAATAATCTTATACACATATAGAATAAAACTAGAATTATGTACAAAAAAATAAGTTTACCATCAAAAGCGTGGGGTTCTGTTTATGGTTTTTAAATTTTCTTCTTAGAGACGTTATTTTTGAGTCTTTGGCATGGGTTTCCTGAAGTAGTCCCCGCCAGAGAACCGAATGGGGGACTATTTGACATCCGGAAAATTTTACCCCAGTTGAACCCATGTCCGCATTTCTTGACGGTTGTATTTTTACAGTGAAAGATCGTCACTCTTTCGACCAAGGTACTTCTTTCGTCTGGCTTATCACCTTCGACCAGTCCGGCATGGGGTGCAGAAAGACCTGCAATTGGAACGGGTTTCTTTAGTAAGAATGAGGTTCCTATCCGCTATCTGATATATTAAGTTTGTTACTGATAGGATATCATACATAATTCTAAAGGGTAAACGACATGATTTTATAATTGTAAATGCACATGCCCCCACAGAATATAAAGATGACAAGATCAAGGATGAGTTCTATGAAGAATTAGAACGCTTATTTGATAGCCTTTCACGATGTCATATGAAAATTGCCTTAGGAGATTTTAATGTAAAAGTGGGGCGGGAAGTTATATTCAAACCAACAATAGGCAAATTTAGTCTTCATGAAGATAGTAACGACAACGGTGTTAAATTAGTCACATCGAAGAATCTCATTGTTAACAGCACAATATTTCAGCATAAGGATATTCATAAATACACCTGGACGTCTCCAGATGGAGAAATCGGAACAAGATAGATCTTGTATTAGTGGATAAACGCTGGCACAGTAGCATCATCGATGTTAGATCAGTTAGAGGGACAGACTGCAATTCGGATTATCATCTGGTCAGAGTGAAAATCAGACAATGGCTATCGCTTATGAGAGGAACAAACTCTAATGATGATTCTGTAAAATTTGAATTAAAAAACTTGAAAAATGATGAAATGGGGCAAGAATACCAAATCAAAATTGCTAATAGATTTGAAGTACTGGAATCTTCAGATGGCAATGTGGCAAACGAAGAAGAAACTGATATAAATAAAGAATCCGATGCTATAAGAGATACTATTAAATTGTGAGCATGAGAAAGAGGCAAAACAGGAAATGGATTCATGAGGAATGTGCCGACATTGTAAAGAAAATAAAGCTGGCAAAAATGAAATGGTTACACGAGCGAAATGAGGTAAATTTAGAGTAATTGGGTAATATTAGACGGGAAACCACCAAGTTACTAAAGAGCATACATAAGGAATATTTGAGAGAGAAGATTAATGATCTTGAAATGAACGCAAACAATAGGAACATTAGCGAATTATATCAGGGAATTAGTATAGAGAAGAAAGTGTTTCAGGTTAGAACAAACATAATTCGGAATGAAAATGGGGATATGATTGCAGATTCCAGGAGTATATTAAATAGATGGAAAAGTTACTTTAATCAGCTGTTAAATGTACATACAGAACAGGACATTGAGGAGGATAATTTACAGACAGCAGAAATGCTAGTCGCAGAACCAAGTGCATTAGAGGTTGAAATGGCGATTGAAAAATTGAAGGTCTATAAAGCAGCAGGTTCAGATGAGATCCCAGCAGGGGGAGAAAAATTGATGGACAAGATACACTGGTTGCTTAGTATCATTTGGGAAAAAGAAGCTCTTCCAGATGAATAAAAGGAATCAATTATCGTACCAATTTATAAGAAAGGATATAAAACTGACTGCAACAACTACAGGGGCATCTCATTACTTTCAACTTCGTACAAAATTCTAATAAATATATTAGTAAGCAGACTCACTCCCTATATTGATGACATTCTAGGAGATCATGAATGTGCATTTAGAAGAAGCAGGTCTACAACAGATCTGATTTTTAGTATAAGACAGATTTTAGAAAAGAATTGGGAATACAATGGTACTGTACATCAACTATATGTAGACTTCAAAAATGCATATGATTAAATTAAGAGGGAGAAGTTATGTAGTATCCTGCTGGAGTTCGGAATTCCTAAAAAGTTAGTTAGACTTATAAGAATGTGTCTAAATGGCACAAAGAGTAGGGTGCGTGTAGGCAAACAGTTTTCGGACACTTTTGAAATCCACACTGGGTTGAAGCAAGGAGATGCACTATCTCCTCTACTATTTAATTTTGTACTAGAGCGTGCCATCAAATTTTTTTAGAGGATTAAGAATGCCTACAACTAAATGGTGTTAAGCTGTCAGTATATGCTGATGAAGTATTATTACTGGGCGATAGCGAGGAGATACCAAGGGCCAACACTCACACTCTATTCAGTAACACTAAGAAATCGGGACTGCAAGTAAACATAAATAAAACTAAATATATGTTCACACATATATAATGGAAATAAAATAAGAAATGCGCACAACGTACAAAGAAAATTGATCTCAGTCACTGCAGAGTTTCAAAAATGATTCTGATCTCATCCTACAGTTTAACACATGATATTTCTCGCACTGTTCGCCACATGCAGTCTGGGCCGGGCTCGTGGAATCTCTGGTTGCTGCACAGCTTGTGATGAAATCCATGCACAGCGAGTCTGGTCACTATGTGGCGTAATTCATATCCTCCCTGAGTCCATTCACGGTTTGTCATGGCGTCAGTAACAGAATTCTTCCCATATTTTGCGTTTCTTTTCGTGGAGTTCTTGCAAGAGGTCCTGGTAAGCTGGTGTCACTGGTAGTAGGAACTTTAGCTTCAGCTCTTCTATGTAGAATGGTTCTCTGGAGAGTTCATATACAAGTCGTGAGAGCGTGTATCTGGAGAGACAGAGCACCCTTTTTAGGTATGTGGCTTTTAGTTTCTCTAATTTTTCTATGTTCGTTTTCTTTAAATGGATCCATGTATTCTCTAGCCCATATGTTGCAAAGGGATCAACTTTAAGTTCAAAAAGTTGTAGGACTGTTTCTAGTGAGAGTCTGTTTATTGACTTAATGTCGCTTATGGCTCTTATCGCAGCATTTACGCTGTCATTCACATGGTTTGTAAACACGCTTCCCTGTGTTTGGAAAGTGACTCCCAGATACGTGAAGCTAGTTACTTATTTCAGTGTTTTTCTATCAATGTAGAAAATGCCTCGTCTGCCTCCTTTTCTAAAGGTCATGGAAACTGTTTTCTCTTCATTTAGTGTCAGTTCATTTACTTTTGCTCAGTCCACTAATTGGTTGAAGGCTTTCTGTAGATCACTATCCGAAGTTGAGGTCAGTACCATGTCATCTGCGTACATACTCGTAAGCAGGTTTACGTTGTCAGGTTTTATTGCCTTGATGATGTCCGCTGTAGCCAAAATGAACAGCAAAGGGCTTAACGGGTCCCCCTGCAGTACCCCCACAGTTTGCTGTATCAGGTTTGATTTGTCTATACCATCACTTATTTCCACCCAGTTGTTTGTGAGGTGGTCTCTAATAGGCGGTAGTAGGTAGTGTTTTAGACCTATAGCGTTTTTCAATTTCTTCATTAGGATGGTTCTATTTATTGTGTCGAACGCCTTGGAGCAGTCAATAAATATATCATGCAGCTTTCCTCCACGGCTATGGCTGTTTCTATATCAGATTGGAGACAATGTACAGCTTGTGTCGTTGATCTCCCACTTCTGAATCCAAACTGTGAATCTGGTAGTTTCTCATCAATAAGACATATGAGACGCTTGCATAATAATGTTGTAAGGGTGTAGAGAAGAGTATTCTCTAAGGCAATGCCCCTATACGCATTTGGGTCAGCCGTATTGCCTTTTCCCTTGTAAAGCATTATTAGCTTTGACGTTTTCCATCTATCTGGTATAGCTCCTTGTCTCAAGCATTCATTGAAGAGTGATGTGAGTGGTTTCGCTAGCACAGGGAGTGTAGTTTTCAGGTGTTCATTATATATGTTATCTGAACCACATGCTTTATTGTTTTTGTACTGATAATAGTGTGAATTACTTCTTTTTCTGTGAAAAATTCTGTATCTTATATTTGGACCTGAGTCATTGGAGAGCTTGCCGGGTGTGTGTCTCTAGCTTGCAAGATTGAACTTAAATGTCTCTCCCATACCTCCATTGGGATATTTCTTGGGAATTTCGGTTGCTTTCGTTGAAGAGCTTTATATGGACTTTGCTTGGCCATATCAATTAACCGTTTTTCCTCTTCCTCCCAGAATAGCCTCTGTGATTCTTTTATCTTGATTTTGTACTCTCTCCTCAGTCTAACGTATAAGTCCAACTCATCTGCTGATCCCGTTGTTCTTGCATTATGCATAGCGTTAATGGCTTTTCTTCTGGCTTCATAGCATTCTTTGTTGAACCATGGCTTAGATTTTCGATGTATATTATCTAGTACATGAGTTGTCTTTAGAATCAGTTCTTCTATCAGAGAAGCTGCTTCATTCACTGTTTTAGTTTGCATTAATGTTGTTGTTTTAGTATTGACATTGTCCAATGCTGATAGATCGGCTTTTCTGCTTAGTTTGATTGGGTTTTCTGACCTCTTCCTTGTTACATTCTCTAGCTGTAGTGTTGTTTCTAGGGGCAGGTGTTTCCTCTCCACTTCTGGGATGATGTTTTGTTTCAATGATTTAAATTTGGAATTGATAAATATTAAGCCTATGGCGCTTGAACCATTATGGCTGACATAGGTTTTAGTTGCCTGGTTATTAACTAGCATAAAGCCTTCTTCTTGGAGGTAGTTCACAACTTCTGTTGTTTTTTGTAAGACAATATCTATACGACAGTTCAGGTCTCCTGCGAGTATGACAGGGTCATCTCCAGTGATGGTGTTCAAACATTGACTGATTTCGTCTATAATATTAGCTGGTGAGAACTCTGGTTGGAAATATACACATATAAGGGTGCATATGGCGGTCCTTACTACTAGGGCATTTTTTGATTTATATGAAACTGCGAAAGGTGAGAAGATTTCTTTGATTAGACAGGCGATGCCGCCTTTGAGTCTGCCCAATGGGCCTTGTTCTGCCAAGATATTGATCGAGTAATGTGTGTTTATTGTATTCCAATCATCTGTAAGGAAGGTTTCTGTTAAGAACACTATATCGTAAGCCTTAATGAAATTATCGGGAACTAGTGATAATATAGTTTTAAGTCCTTCTATGTTCCAATTTAGTGTCCTTAGTCTGAGTTGTTTTTGTGTCTCATTCGGTGAATTCCGCTCCGTTGTCTCGAAAAAACGGGGAAAGCAGAAACGCCTGACTGTTATTCCTGCTGGCCAGATTTCCGCTTCATTTGCTTTCTCTAGGAAATTAAATGGGATTCCTAACTTAAAAGCTTTCGTACTCCCTTTAGTTGACAGTTCTTCACATGTCACATTTTCTTTAATTCCTTTTTTTGCTAGGAAATTTTTAATAGTGCCAGTGGTTGTTTGGGGTTTCAGTCTACCCACGAAGAGCCAGGCCATCTTGTCTACTGCTTGTAAGTCATCATCACTCGGTCCGGCACCGGTCATGGCTGGTTGTTTTCTTGCAGGTCGTCTGCCTCTTCGGCGGGTGACTTGTCTCCATGGTTCCTCATTTCCATGTTGTTCCTGTTCTTGTTGCTCTTCTTGCACTACCTCACTTGTCGATGGGAGATGTATTTCGCTTCCTGTGTTCTGATCAGCCTTTGGATTTGTGTGAGTATGTTTCTGTTGTTTTCTTTCTTCCTTCCGAGTATTTTTAATTTCTTCTTGTATTAGATCTTTCAAATTGTTTGTTAGTGCTTCCATCATTTGATGTATGGTTTGCGTGATATTATTTGTAATTGTCTGTTGTATTGTGTTGTAATCCAGGGTTGGGTTGTTCAAGTTCCTAATTCTGCTGCTAGATGTCAGGTCCTGAGTGCTGGTGTTTGTTAATTCTTGTGTGGTGTCTCTACGTGTCGTCACATGTTCCGTAGCATTCGTTGGTGTGGTCTCTTGTCCGCCAGATGTCATGACATGTATAATGGTGTTCGTTGTTTCTGGGGCGGTGTCACTAGATGTCGCTACTTGTCTCGGATCCCATCTGTCTTTTCCCTCTTCCGGAACGGTTTCTTGTTTTTCGTTAACCTCATTCCCCGAGAACATTGTATCTTTATTCTTAGGGTATTCTACGTTCATACTATTTTTCATTTCAGTGAAACATTTTTCCAATGTACTCACCGCATTCAGGATGTCTTCCTTTGATTCTATCTTGAGGTATCCTCCTTTTTCGGCTATGTTTTTCAATATTTGCAGAGCACTTTCTACACGTTCGTCTAGTACGGCCGCCGTATTGACTTGCCTATATAATGGAAATGGACAGCTAATGACAAATGAGGGAAATTTTGAGGAAGTGGCTGAATTCAAATACCTAGGAACAATAATCACAAATAGGAATGATATGCATAAAGAAATTAAACAAGGCTCAATTCTGCAAATGCGTGCTATTATGAATTTCAGAGACTCTTGATGTCCCAACTCCTTTCAAAAAACGTTAAACTGAAAATATATAAACCTGTTATTCTACCAGTTATATTATATGGAGTGAAACATGGACTCTTACTTTATGGGAGGAAAAGAGATTACATGTATTTGAGAATAAAGTACTTAGGAAAATTTTTGGACCAAAGAGAGATGAACAGACAGGTGAATGGAAAAGACTTACATAACAATGAACTACATGGTCTTTATAGGAAGCCAGATATAATAAGAACAGTTAAGTCTCGTAGACTGCGATGGGCAGGACATGTTGCACGTATGGGGAATGAAAGACTTGCATGGAAGCTTCTTGTAGGAAAGCCAGAGGGAAAACGCCCAGTTGGTAGACCAAGAATGAGGTGGGAAAATAGTGTTAATTATGATTTGAGGGAAGTAGATTATACAGGGAATGATTGGAAATCATTGGCTCAAGATAGGGATGTATGGAGGGCTTATTTCCGTGCGGCCATGAACCTACGAGTTCGATAGTGCCAGTGAGTAAGTAAGTAAGTAAGTAAGTAAGTAAGTAAGTAAGTAAGTAAGTAAGTAAGTAAGTAAGTAAGAGACGTTATTTTTACCAATATCTGTTTATTATCAAATATATTAATTGATATAGAACACCCCCCGCTTTTGATGGTAAAATTATTTTTTGTAGATAACTCTAATTTTATTCTAAATGTGTTGGAGATTATTTTTTATTGTTGACCACATTAATTTTATGCCAAGCGTGTTGGGAATTAAAATTATTTTTCATGTTTTACTTCGGTTCTCTAATAAAGTGTGTTGCTTTAGTTGTTTAAAACTATTTTTTTTTATTTTTTAGTTTAGTTTTCTAATAAAGCATGCTGTTTTAATTTTTTAAACCGTTATTTATTTAAACTATTATTTATTTTTTAGTTTTAAAATTTATCAGAATAAGATAAAAAAGTAAATTCGATGCTATTCTTGTATGAGCTAAAAGTAATACTCTACTAAAAAAAACCCTCCGTGCCAGATTTGAACCAACTACATATGGATTACTGAAATTATATACCAATATAATCCACCGCTCTACCAACTGAGCTCTTACAGCTATTGAGAAACCTATTGTACCGGTTTTTATTATTTTGATTTTCTGCTGATTCTGGCCAGGATTTTAGAAACATTTGTGAAATTGATTCATGTATTTTATGTCTTTCGGCCATTTAGCCCGAAAGACATAAAATAAATGAATCAAAATACCTGCCGTGAAAGTCTACAATTTGTGAAATTATTTTACATGGCGGGTATACCTTTACGGTTAACTCACAATAACGAATTTTGTCTTTCAGCACATTTATGCCAAGAAGATCGGGATGAGTAGATTCCGGAGCAACGCCGGGTAGTCAGCACGGGGTATCTAAAGAATATAAATTGATAATTATTTTGCTGTTACATATTCAACTAAACATAAAATGAATATTAATTTTTATTCAGTTAGGCGTAGCAGCGTACGCCGAGTATTAGGTAGTAGCCTATATAATATAAAATACTCGCACCTACTTCCATTATGCCTCGATATAGATAGAACATTGACTGGTGAGAGTGAGAGACAAACAAAGAAGAAAGGATTTGTATGTATGTATGTATGTACATATATGTACACACACACTCATATATATATATATATATATATATATATATATGGTATGATAAGAAAAATAAATGCCTGGACGGGATTCGAACCCGGATCCCGTCCAGGCATTTATTTTTCTTATCATACCATATTAAGCTTGCATTGCTCAATGTTAAACATTTAATTATAACATCTATAAAGCGTCACTACTATAAGGTAAAAATATTCTCTTTAATTTGCTTACTTGTTATAGTCAGCTTCTAGATGGCAGTGAAGACCAAGTTCTCGCGACATCTAGTAATAATGGAGAATATAATACATATATAAGAAAAATAAGTGTTTGAATTGGATTCGCCTGGTAGTGTAATGGATATCACGCTGAGGTACAGACTCAGAGATCCGGGTTCGAATCCCGTCCAGGCTTTTATTTTTCTTATCATACCATATTAAGCTTGCATTGCTCAATGTTAAACATTTAATTATAACATATATATATATATATATATATATTTGGAGCAGGAATATATTCATTTCAATGTTACGTTCGTAATTAGAATAACAAATTCGTATATATAAACATTTCAAATTTTATATTTAAGTAACTCCGCCATGGCCGGTCCCAAGCCTGGATGAGAAAGGAGGAGGGGGAGGAGTAACAACCTCATTAAAAAACCAGGGTTCAGTTGGCTCCAACTGATAGTACTCTGTAAGGGCCACTAGCCAGGGTTACGGTGAAGACCTCAACGGCAGAGTCGGCGCAGAAAGAGTCCTTCAACACGGCGGATCTGGCGGAGGAGGCAACCCTATCTGTAAGGGAAATAGAGAAACGCTGCCTTGCGGTGAAGAGGGATCTTCAAAGGGTATGGGAGGAAAACCCAGACAGAAATTTTCCTGGTCCTCCAGGTTGGTGTTTTATGCTGTGGGCCAGCTCCCCACACATTAAAAAAAATAAACAAAATGCTAAAAGACCAAATCAATCAAAGCCGGACAGAAAAAAGTACGAAAGACAAAAGCAACGAAAACGGACATTGAATATAGGCACGTGGAATGTACGAGGAATTAGAAACAAAGTTAATGAAGTAGCAGGATATTTTTTTCAGAACAATATAGATATTGCAGCAGTGACGGAAACAAAAAAAAAAAAGGATCAGGAAATTCATATTTAGGAAATTACATACATTTTTGGTCAGGTGTAAATAAATCCAAAAGAGCTAATGCAGGAGTATCAATGTTTGTAAAAAAGAAATACAGTAAAACATAATAGATTATGAATATATTAATGAAAGATGTCTAAAGATTAAAATGAAGCTTATGGGAAGAACAATGGTGTTCTTAGCAGTCTACGCACCAACAGATGATGCTGCACAGAGTCAGAAAGAAAAGTACTATTCAATAATAGTGGAACAAATAGAGAAAATACGAAGTAATGAAGAATTAATACTAATGGGAGATTTAAATGGGAAAGTGGGTAGAAGAAACAATGATGAAGCAGTAGGAAAATATGGGGAACAAGAAGTCAACGATAATGGAAATAGAATCATAGAGATGTGCAGACAACATAAATTAAAGATAGTAAACACATTTTTCGATCATAAGGATATACATAAATTAACTTGGGAACGCCCTAGTCTCAATCAGAAATCAATAATAGACTACATAATTGTAAAGCAAAATACTTCCTTATTTATTAAGGACTCAAGGGTTAAAAGAGGAGCAAATTGTGGTTCTGACCACTATCTACTCACAGCACAGATCATCCCCAAATTCTTTACAGGGAAAAAAAGTGCATGATGAAACAAGGGAATCAACAATGCAACTGAACCAGGAAGAAAAATTTAAATTGTATTTATTTAATCAGGATAGTATCAAAAACCTACACAAAGAAAGACTGAGGATTAAAAATGAGAATTTGGATTACAAGGAAGACATAAAAGAAGAATATAATCAATTAAAGGAAATAATACATTCGGCAGCAAAAGAAGCATTAGGTACAATAATTAAAAAACAAAATACACAAGATTGGAGGAATGATGATATTGAAGAATTAACCAAAAAGAAGAAAAAATGCTACTTAGAATGGTTGGCAAATAAAATAACAGAGAATTGGATAGAATACAAGAGAACAAACGCCAAAGTTAAAAGGAAAGTGATAGAAGAAAAAAACAAATTATGGAAAAGCAAATGCCAAGAAATAGAGAGTCATATAGGAGGATCACAATCATCAGAAGTATGGAGATTTCTAAAAACACTGAAAACCAACCAAGGATCCAGCAAGATAAATTTGTTAGTAAAATCTGACGCAGAAAAACATTACTAAGCTTTACTGTCAGAATGTAGAAATGAGTTTATGGAAACAATAGAAAATCCAACTATAGAAATGAACGCTCTGGAATTTGATACAATAGATATAGAATTAGAAATTAAAACCCTAAAGAATAAAAAGGCACCAGGGCCGGAGAACATACCCAATGAGTTAATTAAACATGGCCCAAAAAATTTAATAGGTAGATTGAGGGACTTGTTTAATAAGTGCATTGCAATACAGAAGAATCCTGATGAATGGAAAATAAGCTACATTGTACCAATATACAAGAAGAGCGATAGAAGAGACGCAAAAAACTACAGAGGACTAAGTATAAACAACACATTATATAGAATATTTACGAAGTTATTAAAAACAAAGTTACAAAAAGGTATTAAAGACAAATTAGGAATAGATCAAAACGGATTCAGACCAGTAAGGTCATGTGTTGACAATATATTTGCAATACAACAGTTAACTGAAAAACTGACTGCAGTTGGAGAAGAAACCCATTTGACAATGATAGATTTAGAGAAAGCTTATGACTCAATTCCGAGGAAGAAATTATGGGAAGTATTGGAGAAATATAATATTGATAGAAACCTAATAGAAAATTATTAAACAAATCTATAAAGATAACTCCGCTCATGTTAAAATTGGAAATATAATGTCTAATTCTATAAAAACCACAAAGGGATTGAAACAAGGGTGCAGTCTATCACCAATTTTATTTAATATTTATGTAGAATTTATATTAATGAAATGGAAACAAAGCTGCAAAGGTATGGGGTTCTCAATAGGCAACAGATTTTTGCTGACATTACAATTTGCCGATGATGAACTGGTTTTAGCCCAAGACAAATTTGATATGGAATTCGTGATAAAAAAGTTGAAAAACACATATGAATCATGGGGTCTCACAGTAAATTTACAAATAACAGAATATCTGGCAATAAATAGCAATGAAAGAGAAAATTTAATATTGGAAGAAGGAATCCAAATAAAGCAAGTGAAACAAACTACATATTTGGGAATAATTATGGATAACATTGAAGGTATAGGCAAAGAGAACATAAAACATAGAATTGAATTGAGTAGCAAAATAATATCATCGTCAAATTCCATATGGTGGGATAAGCATATTTGGAAAGACACAAAAAAAATATATTGGTAAAACATTGGTGGAATCTGTTGCAATGTATGGAAGTGAGGTATGGACAATCAATAAGTACTACAAGAATAGACTAATAACTCTAGAAATGGATTATTTACGCAGAAGTACCAGAAAGTCTAAATTAGAACATGTCACAAATAAGGAAATTAGAAACATAATGGAAGCAGAAGAAAGCATAATTGAAAGAATTGAGGAGAAGGAATTAAAGTGGTTAAGACATGTTTTAAGAATGAAAGATGAGCGATGGCCGAAGCAACTATATGAATGGCATCCGAACAGAAAGAAGAAAAGAGGGAGACCAAAGTTAACATGGAAGAAAAACATGAAGACAGTAATGCAAGCTAGAGGGCTAAGCATCGAAGATGCCCAAGACCGCAGGCTTTGGAGGTTTGGCACAGGAAGACGGCAGCAGCAGTAAAAAACCCGAAGATAGATAGATAGATAGATATTTAAAATTGTTATAATGTGTAAGAAGTTAGCTTTAAATGTAAACATTACAACATATAATATATTTTCAAACATTTAAACTATCATAAATATGGTATTTCTATTTAGTATTTACCTGATAAAGGAAGAGTTTCGCATTGTTCATTCCACAAATTCACGGTTATAAATAGATTTCATCTGTAAAATATTTACATTTTATTAAATTCAGATTAAAAACTTACTTTTTTAATTTCATATTCAGTGGCGTTGCTCCGCAACGTAAGTTACTTATTACGTCAACATTTTTGTTATTGATTTGTTAAGGGAATTTGTATTTTTAGTAAAAACATTAAATTTTTGCTTAGCGGAAATATATATATATATATATATATATATATATATATATATATATATATATATGTGTGTGTGTGTGTGTGTTATTTATTAAATCAATGTACAGATACACACACACACACACATATATATATATATATATATGACATGATAAGAAAAATAAATCCCTGAACTGGATTCGAACCCGGATCTCTGTGTTGGTACCCAGCGTGTTATCCATTATACCACCAGACGATTCCAACTCAAACACTTATTTTTCTTATATATGTATTATATTCTCCATTATTACTAGATGTCGCGATAACTCGGTCTTCACTGCCACCTAGTAGCTTACTGTAACAAGTAAGCAAATTAAAGAGAATATTTTTAATTTATAGCAGTGACGCTTTATCAATGTTATAATAAAATATTTTGTCATTGAGCAATGCAAGCTTAATGACGCGATAAGAAAAATAAATGCTTGAACGGGATTCGAACCCGGATCTCTGGGTTGGTACTCCAGCGTGTTATCTATTACACCACCAGCCGATTCCAATTCAAACACTTATTTTGTTATATATAATTTATATTCTCCATTATTACTAGATGTCGCGAGAACTATTAAGCTTGCATTGCTCAATGTCAAAATATTTAATTATAATATCGATAAAGCGTCACTGCTATAAAGTAAAAATATTCTCTTTAATTTGCTTACATGTTATAGTCAGCTACTAGGTGGCAGTGAAGACCGACTTCTCGTGACTTCTAGTAATAATGGAGAATATGAATTATATATAAGAAAAATAAGCGTTTCAATTGGAATCGCCTGGTGTTGTAATGGATAACACGCTGGGGTACCAACCCAGAGATCGGGGTCAGACATTTGTTTTTCTTATCATGTCATATATACGGTATATATCCGATTCCGATTGAGGGTCTTTCCACTTTTCAGCGGTTGCCCTTTTACCAGCCGGCTGCTGGCCCTTCACATCCACATGTGTCAATCACAGAGGTAGATGATCAACAGCCAGTGTAGGGGTGACATGTGGTTAGCATGTCGGGTCCCCCAGCCGTTATAGCTGGTTCCTCAACCTGGAGCCGCTACTTATTGTAGCTACCCAATTGCCTCACGATGCTGAGTGGGCACCGGTCCCATACTGGCCGAAATACCATGAGAAAATTTCTTCTCCCATGGAGACTCGAACCAGCGCAAGTCCCGTAGCTCTGCGCCAAGGCTTCCTACCTTAACCGCTCGGCTACGGCGCGGGACCATATATATATATAATAACTATATTTTTGATATTTGACAATGAATGCAAATATGATAAGAAAAGAAAAATGAATGCTTGAGTCGGGATTTAAACCCGAGTCTCTAAACTCTGTACGTTTAGCGCTCTAACGACCTGAGCTATTCAAGAATTCCAACACAAACTTACATTTTTCTTATATATGTAGTATTCTCAATTCACAAAAGAGGTAGCGGAAATTTGTTCCGACTGACATCTAGTGGCTAACATAACAGTTAAGCAAATATAGTTATAACAATAATATATACAAGCGTTACTGCTATAAAGTAAATATTCTCTTTAAAAATTTGCTTAACTGTTATGTTAGCCACTAGATGTCAGTCGGAACAAATTTCCGCTACCTCTTGTGTGAATTGAGAATATTACATATGTAAGAAAAATGTATGTTTGTGTCGGAATTTTTGGGTAGCTCAGGTCGTTAGAGCGCTAAACGTACAGAGTTTAGATACTCGGGTTCAAATCCCGACTCAAGCATTCATTTTTCTTTTCTTATCATATATATATATATATATATATATATATATATATATGTGTGTGTGTGTGTGTATGTATGTGTGTATGTTGAAATTACATTTTTAACATTGGGCAATATATGCTTAATATGACATGATAAGAAATATATATTAGCTAAACACGTTGTGCGCTGCTACACCTAAATAGATGATAAAGTGTTTTTTACACGCTTTATATTAGCTTGACCTGTATCTATCTATCTATCTACCTATCTATCTATCTATCTATCTATCTATCTATCTATCTATCTATCTATCTATCTATCTATCTATCTATCTATCTATCTATCTATCTATCTATCTATCTATCTATCTATCTATCTATCTATCTATCTATCTATCTATCTATCTATCTATCTATCTATCTATCTATCTATCTATCTATCTATCTATCTATCTATCTATCTATCTATCTATCTATCTATCTATCTATCCTATCTATCTATCTATCTATCTATCTATCTATCTATCTATCTATCTATCTATCTATCTATCTATCTATCTATCTATCTATCTATCTATCTATCTATCTATCTATCTATCTATCTATCTATCTATCTATCTATCTATCTATCTATCTATCTATCTATCTATCTATCTATCTATCTATCTATCTATCTATCTATCTATCTATCTATCTATCTATCTATCTATCTATCTATCTATCTATCTATCTATCTATCTATCTATCTATCTATCTATCTATCTATCTATCTATCTATCTATCTATCTATCTATCTATCTATCTATCTATCTATCTATCTATCTATCTATCTATCTATCTATCTATCTATCTATCTATCTATCTATCTATCTATCTATCTATCTATCTATCTATCTATCTATCTATCTATCTATCTATCTATCTATCTATCTATCTATCTATCTATCTATCTATCTATCTATCTATCTATCTATCTATCTATCTATCTATCTATCTATCTTATCTATCTATCTATCTATCTATCTATCTATCTATCTATCTATCTATCTATCTATCTATCTATCTATCTATCTATCTATCTATCTATCTATCTATCTTAACTAATCTATCTCTGTACGGATTCTTTCAACGCGATTTTCACACCCACTTAAAATCATCGGATCGACTTGAAACTTTGTATACTTGTAGAAGGCCCGTGACAATACAATAATTTCATATTTATTTTCTAAAATCCTGGCCATAATCATCAGAAAATCAAAAAAAGTGTTTTTGTATCAATGTAACGGAATCTTTCAACGCGATTTTCACCCACTTAGAAACATTGGATCGACTTGAAACTTTGTATACTTATGGAGGACCCATGCCAATATAATAATTTCATATTTATTTTCTAAATACCTGGCCATAATCATCAGAAAATCAAAAAAACGTGTTTTTGTATCAATGTAACGGAATCTTTCAACGCGATTTTCACCCACTTAGAAACATTGGATCGACTTAAAACTTTGTATACGTGTAGAGGACCCGTGGCAATACAATAATTTCATATTTTGTTTCTAAAATCCTGGCCAGAATCATCCGAAAATCAAAAAAATGAAAACTAGTACAATATACAAATTGTCGAGTTTTTAGTCAATCGCTGTAAGAGCTCAGTTGGTAGAGCAGTGAACTGTTGGTGGTATATAATTTCAGTAATCTACATGTCGCTGGTTCAAATACGGCTGGGAGGGTTTTTTTAAAGAAGAGTATTACTTTTAGCTCATACTACAATAGTATAGAATTTAAAGATATTTACATTTTTATCTTATTCTGTAAAATATTAAAACTAAAAAATAAAAAATAAATAATAGTTTTAAAAAACTAAAACAACACGCTTTATTAGAAAACTAAAAAATGAAAAATAATTTTAATTTCCAATACGCTTGGGATAAAATAAAGTGGTCAACAAAAAAATCATCTCCAACACATATAGAATAAAATTAGAGTTATGAACAAAAAGAAAATAATTTTACCATCAAAAGCGTGGGGTAATTTTTATGATTTTTACATTTTCTTCTTAGAGAGCTTACTTTTACCATTGGCTGTTTATTATCAAATATATTAATTGATATAGAGCACCCCACGCTTTTGATGGTAAAATTATTTTCTTTTTGTTGATAACTCTAATTTTGTTCTATATGTGTTGGAGATGATTTTTTTGACCACTTTATTTTATCCCAAGAGTATTGCAAATTAAAATTATTTTTCATTTTTAGTTTTCTAATAAAGCGTGTTCTTTTAGTTTTTTAAAACTATTATTTATTTTGCATGTAGTTGAATAAGTAAAGGGAAAAGTAAATATAAATTTATATCCTTATTATTTTTAGATATCGTGCTGATATAATGACGTTACCCAGAAATCTACGCATCTCGATTTTCTTGGCATCAATAAAAGACAAAAGTGCATAGATATTGTGAGTTATCCTTAAACGATAAAAACAAATACTGTCGCGGACTTTTCTGTAGAGATTTTGAGATGTTAATTATGTTTACAGTAGTAATTTTTTGTATTTGCTATGGTTTAGGCAGCGATAAACATTTAAATGTAAAGAAAGGAACTTTTCAAGTTTTTCACTACAAAGGGTTTTTTAAGGTGTAGGAGTTGAGTATCTCAAATCTCTTATAGCCCTATGTCCATCTCGTGAATCGCCTGAACATTTTGCAAAAAAAAATCACAATTTCATCAATGTTATGGCCGGGCATAAAGTACGAACAAACAAACTTTCATTTTTATATACTAGATGAAGTTGTAGTAGTAGTAGTAATGTACATTTTTCTATCGTTATGATTCATGAAATAAATGGAAAATTAATGTGCACAAATTACTTTTTTTTACAAAATTAAAAAAAAAGTGCTATAAATCGGCCGCTGTGCGACCTCTAATAAATAAAAATATGTAAAAGTTTCTATAATTTAAAATCTTTTTAGCACATACATATATAAATTTAAAAATAAAAAAATCAATCTTTGTTTGTTCTTGCTGAGAAAGTTAATTTTACTTAGATAACGGTTTTTGTAAAAAGAATGTTTTTTTTAAAAAATGATTTTATTCATAAGTTATATAGAAAAAACTTACTTCTATATGCATATACACATATATAAATGAATATTTGTTTGTTTGTTTGTTTGTTTGTTTGTTTGATCGTCCTTCATATGTGGACATACCGTTGATCCGATTCTTATGTTTTTTTGCAAATTATTCAGGAGTATCCTGCGATGAACATAGGCTATAGAAGTAGTGATATTCAAATCCTACACCCTTAAAAATCGCCCCATGTAGTGAAAAACGTGAAAATTTGTAGGTTTTTGGACGCTTAATCGGCTTACGCTCCTGAACCATAACAAATACAAACAATTAATGTACACTGAATTGAATATCTCAAAAAGGTCTACAAAAACGTCCGCGACAGCATATGTTTATCTCTTACGGATATAAGATAATAGTTAAAAATTAAAATGTACCTGTTGTGGCAGGTGCCGTCGACCTCAACTTTGTTAAAATGATGTTTGTAAAATTTATTCACTTCAACGGCATTTGATATGCAATTTATTAGTATTGACTCTTACGGATAACTCACATGAGAATATTTGTCTTTCATTGATGGCACGAAGATCGAGTGAAGTACGAACATTCTTGTGCATGCATAGCAGCACATGACGGGTATTCTTTTACGGATTACTCACAATAACGAATGTCTTTCAGCTCATTTATGCCAAGAAGATCAGAATGATTAGATTCAAGACCAACGTCGTATAATCATCACGCGGTATCTAAGAAATATAAATGTATTATTATTTTTCCTTTCACTTATTCAACTAAACATATAAACCACATTAATTTGCAATTATTTAGGCGTAGGCTATTAGCTAGTAAATAAAAAAATACTCGCAATTTATTCCATTATGCCTCGACATAGATAGAACATTGACGAGTCGTAGTGAGAGAAAAACAATGAAGAAGGGATGCGTATATATATATATATATATACAAATTACAAGCAGGAATATATTTATTTCAATGTTACGTTTGTAATTAGAATAATATATTCTTATCTAAAAATATATAAAACAGAACATTTCAAGTTTTATATTTAATTTTTCATATTATGTAAGCAGTTAACTCTAAATGTGAACAGTACAACACGTAATATATTTTCAAACATTTAATCTATGATAAATATGGTATTTCTAAATGTATTTGGTATTTACCTCATAAAGGTAGAGTCGCGCATTGTTCATTTCACAAGTTTACGGTTATAAATAGTTTAAGTCTGTGAAATATTTGTATTTTATTAAATTCAAATTATATACTTAATTTTTCAATTTCACACTCAGTGGCGTTGCTCCTCAACGGAAGTTATTTATTTCATCAACATTTTTGTTATTGCTTTGTTATATATATATATATATATATATATATATATATATATATGTATATAATTTATTATACCAATGCACACACACACACACATATATATATAGGCCTATATATATATATATATATATATATATATATGTGTGTGTGTGTGTGTGTGTGTGTGTGTGTGTGTGTGTTGGAATTAAACTTTTGACGTTGGGCAATGTAAGGTTAATATGGCATGATAAGAAATATATATCAACTAATACCCGGCGTGTGTTCCAACACCTAAATGGATGATAATGTGTTTTTTGCATTTATTTGAATAAGTAAAACGATAAATAAATATATATTTATATTCTGATTATTGATAGATACCCCGTGCTGATATCCGACGTTGCTCGGAAATCTACGCATCCCGATTTTCTTGGCATCAATAAAAGACAAAAATGGATAGATGTTGTGAATTATCTTTAAACGGTGAAAACATATTCTGTCGCGGACTTTTCCTGTAGAGCTTTTTGAGTTATTCAATTCCGTGTACAGTAGTAATTTTGTGTATTTTTATGGTTTAGGCAGCGTAAGCCATTTAAAGGTAAAAAGTACTTTTGCGGGTTTTCACTACAAACGGGTTTCTTTTACGGGTGTAGGAGTTGAGTATCTCAACTCTCTTGTACCCCTATGTTCATCCCGTCAATGCCCTGAACAATTTGCAAAAAAATAAACCATCACAATCGGATGAACGTTATGGCCGCGCATAAAGTACGTACAAAAATTCCTTTTTATTTACTGGATGAAGTAGTAGTAGTAATAGTAGTAGTAGTAGTAGTAGTAGTAGTAGTATTAGTAGTAGTAGTAGTAGTAGTAGTAGTAGTAACAGTAGTAGTAGTATACATTTTCCTATCGTTCGTATATTTGAAATAAATCGAAAATTAATGTGCATAAATGACGTATTTGTGACAAAATATAAAAAAAGTGCTAGAATTTCGGTCGTTATGCGACCTCTAGTAAATAATCCATCCATAGTAATTCTGCCCGAGGGCAGGTCTTTCACTGAAATCATGGCAGTTTCATGCTATGTTTTGCAGCTTTACTAGGGAATTTTAGGTGTGGTAGATTCCCGTTGCTTTCCACATAGTAAATAATAAATATGAAAAATGTTTCTATTTTAAAACCCTCCTCAGTATTTAAATATAAATTAAAAAAAAACTAAATCATTGAGTGTTTGCACTTGCCGACTAAATAAATTTTATCTAGATAACTGTTTTTTTAAAGGAATGCTTTTTAAGAAAATTATTTTATTCGAAATTTATATAGAAAAAATCGTACTTCTATATGATATATATATATATGCGCGGCCATACTGTTGATCCGATTGTGATGGTTTTTTTGCAAAATGTTCAGGAGATTCGAGGGATTAACATAGGCTATAAAAGAGTTGTGATACTGAACTACTACACCCCTCAAAATCGCCATTGGTAGTGAAAAACGTGAAAAATTCGGCTCTTTCGAAGCTTAATTTGTTTACGCTTCCTAAACCATAACAAATACACAAAATTAATGTACAAGAAATGAAATATCTCAAAAAGCTCTACAAAAACGTCCGCGGCAGTATGTTTATCTCTTACGGATATAAGATAATAGGTAAAAATTGAAATTTACCTATTGTGGGAGGTGCCGTCGTCCTCAACGTTGTTAAAATGGTGAATATCAAATTAATTCACCTAAACGGAATTTGATATGCATTTTATTAGTATTGAATCTTACGGATAACTCACAATAGCCATTTTTGCCTATCATTGATGCTACGAAGATCGAGACAAATACATAGATTCTTGCGAATGCATAGCAGCATATGGCGGGTATTCTTTTATGGATAACTCACAATAACGTATTTTGTCTTTCAGCTCATTTATGCTAAGAAGATCGGGATGAGTTGATTCCAGAGTAGCGCCGTATAATCAGCACGGGGTATCTAAAAATATAAATTTATAATTAGTTTTCTTTTTAATTATTCAACTAAACATAAAAAGCACATTAGTTTTCATGTGTTATACGTAGCAGCGCACGCCGTGTATTCGCTAGTAAGCAATAAAACATACTTGCAGCTACTTCCATTGTGCCTCTACATAGATAGAACATTGACGGGTCGGAGTGAGAGGCAAACAAAAAAGAAGCGATGTGTATGTATATATATCCATCCATAGTAATTCTGCCCGATGGCAGGTCCTTCACTGCAATCATAACATTTTCATGCTATGCTTGTAGCTTTACTACGGAATTGTAGGTGTAGTGGCTTCCCGTTGCTGTCCACACCGGTGAAGTTTGGTGATGATGATGATAATGATAAGAATGATGATGATGATAGCCATATGATTTCGGGGACCGTTTGGGCCTTAATGTTTTCCTGACATTTGTCTTACAGGCGAGGGAAAACCTCGATAAAAACCTCACCCAAAAAAACTGCCCCGACCGGGGATCGAATCCGGGCCCGCTGCGTGACAGGGCAGCACGCTACCTCGTGACTACAGCGGTGGACTGTATATATAATATATATATATATATATATTTGAGTTTGTTATAATGTGTAAGCAGATAGCTTTACAAATGCGAGCATTAAAACAAGTAATATATTTTCAAACATTTAATCTATGATAAATATAGTACTTCTAAATATATTTAGTATTTACCTCATAAAGGAAGAGTTGCGTATTGTTCATTCCACAAATTTACGGTTATAAATACGTCGTACAGTCAATACGTTTTGAGACTGAGCGCGTATTGGCGCTTTGGTGCACTATAGCGCATATGTGGTGCCGTGATATGATACCTTGTCAGTTAGTCACTCATCCCAGCAAGATACATTCGGACGCATTCACAGCAAGCAGAACTATATTCTTTGTTGTGACGGTGATTTGAATGCGCACGTCGGAACACGGGATGTCACAGTTTGAGCAACGGCCAAACTTCAAGTTCTGTCAGAAATTAGGCAAAATCGGTCCGAATGTTTCAAATGATGCAGCAATTTTACGGTGGGGACGCATTGAGTCGCACTGATGTGTTTAGGTGGTACCGACGTTTTTTGCAATGAAGAGACAATTTGGAAGATGATGTGCATACTGGTCGGTCACAAACAATTCGAACTGAACGCAAGATCGAAAAGTTGTAACGTTGGTGCGTGCTAACCGCTCCCAATCGGTAGACGATTTCGCAGCAGCAGTAGGGTCAGCCATGGCACTTGCTACAAGATTCTGTCTATTGACCTGAAGATGTCTCATGTTACCCAGCACAGTGTGCCACGAATCCTGTCGCAAGTCCAACGTGATGATCGCATGACGATTTGTGGTGACCTCATCAGTAGTGCTTATGATGATCCGACGTTTCTCAACCCGATAATAACTGGATACGAAACATGGTGTTTTATTTACCATCCGCAACTGAAACAACAATCCGCCATCTGGAAATCGCTATTATCACCACGGTACCGAAAATAACAGCGACAAGACAGGTTAAAAAGCAAGGCGATACTTGAAGTGTTATGCTTTAATTCAAATAGAATTTTTCACAAGGATTTCATCCCAGAAGGTTCAACTGTAAACAAAACAAGCTAGAAAGAGATCCTTTGCCGTTTACGCGATTCAATTTGCCGTAAGCGAACTGACGTTTGGCGTACAAAGAATTGGCTGTTGCTACACGACAACGTCCCTGCACATCGTTCAAGAGGAACTTGCAAGGCTAGAGGTGACAGTTTTGTCACACCCTCCGTACTCACCTGATCTCGCACCATACGATATTTTTTTCTCTTTCTTCTCATGAAAGCAATGCTACGTGGGCGTAAATTTCATTCTTCCGAAGAGGTATGACTGTCACAAGAGAAGCCACACGAGACCTTCCTGCCAACATCTTTCAGCGATGCTTCTAGCAGCTATAACACCGTTGGCAAATGTGCATTACTGCCAATGGCGACTATTTTCAGTGAGAATGTGGTTCTGTTTAAGTGTACGCCGAGTTATCGGCATCTTGTGAGACATCCAAATTCGTGTGGGTGCCTAGCCTCCAGGCGTAAAGTCTCAGAACTTAATAACTGTAGTAGTAGATTTGATCTGTGAAATGTTTATATGTTATTATATTCAAATTAAAAACTAACTTTTTCACTATCAGATTCAGTGGCGTTTCTCCGCAACGTAAGTCGTTTATTACGTAAACATTTTTTTATTGCTTTGTTACGAAATTTATATTTTTAGTAAAAACGTTAAATGTCGCATAGCGGGGAAAAATAGATATGTTATTTACTATATCAATGAACACACACACACACACACACATATATATATATATATATATGTGTGTGGTGTGTGTGTGTTAAAATTAAATTTTTAACTTTGGGCAATGTAAGCTTAATATCACATGATAAGAAATGTATATTAGCTAAAACTCGGCGTGCGCTGCTACACCTAAATAGATGATAATTTTTTTTTTGCTTTTATGTGAATAAGTAAAGGGAAAAATAAATATAAATTTATATTCTTATTATTTATAGATATCCGTGCTGAATACCCGGCTAAGCCCGGAAATCTACGCAACCGGATTTTCTTGGCATCAATTAAAGACAAATGGATAGATATTGTGAGTTATCCTTAAAAGATAAAAACACATGCTGTCGCGGACATTTCTGTAGAGTTTTTCCAGATATTCAATTCTGTGTATAGTAGTAATTTTTTTGTACTTACTATGGTTTACGCAGCGTAAGCCATTTAAGGGTAAAGCAAGGGGCTTTTCATGTTTTTTCACTACAAAGGGTGTTTTTTTAAGGGCGATGGAATTGAGTATTTCAACTCTCTTTAACCCTATACTCATTCCGGGAATCTCCTGAAAATTTTGCAAAAAAAACATCACATTCGGAACAAAAGTATGGCCGCGCATAAAGTACGAACAAACAAACATTCATTATTATATATTAGATGAAGTAGTAGTAGTGGTAGTCGTCAACGTTTTCCTATCGTTCGCATTATTTAAATAAATCGAAAATTAATGTGTATTAATTACATATTTGTGATACAACTTTAAAGAAAAGTGCTAGAATTTCGGCCGCTATGGGACATCAATAAATAATAAATAACGTAAAAGTTTATATTTTATATCCTTATTAATATCTAAATATAAATTTTTAAAGAACAAACATTGTTTGTACTTGCTGAGTAAATTAATTTTACCTTCAGGGATGAACATCGGCTATAAAAGAATCGTGATATACAAATCCTACACCCATAAAAATCGCCCTTTGTAGTGAAAAACCTGAAAAATGTAGCTCTTTGGACGCTTAAATGGCTTATGCTGCCTAAACCATTACAAATACAAAAAATTAATGTACACATTATTGAATATATCAAAAGCCTCTACAAAAACGTCCGCGACAGCATATATTTATCTATTAAGGATATAATAGTTAAAAATTAAAATGTATCTGTTGTGACACGTGCCGTCGTCCTCAAATTTGTTAAATGGTGTATATAAAATTAATTCACCTCAACGGATTTTGATATGGATTTTCTTAGTATTGACTCTTACGGATAACTCACAATTGCTATTTTTCTCTTTCATTGATGACAAGAAGATCGAGACAAGTACGTAGATTCTTGTGCAAGCATAGCAAAATAGGCGGATATTCTTTTACAGATAACTCACAATAATGAATTTTGTCTTTCAACTCATTTATGCCAAGAAGATCGGGATGAGTAGATTCCCGAGCAGCGTCGGATAATCAGCACTGGGTAACTAAAAATATAAGATTATATTTATTTTTCTTTTTACTTATTCAACAAAACATAAAAAGCACATTAATTGTCATTTATTTAGGCGTAGCAGCGCACGCCGTGTATTAGCTAGTAAATCATAAGACATACTCGCACCTACTTCCATTATGCCTCGACATAGATTGAACATGAATGGGACGGAGTGAGAGACAAACAAAGAAGAAGGAATGGGTATGTATATATATGGTATGATAAGAAAAAAATGCCTGGACGGGATTCGAACCGGAAATCTGAGTCTGTACCTCAGAGTGTTATCCGTTACACCACCAGGCGAATCCAATTCAAACACTTATTTTTCTTATATATGTATTATATTCTCCATTATTATTAGATGTCGCGAGAACTCGGTCTTCACTGCCATCTAGTAGCTGACTATAACAAGTAAGCAAATTAAAGAGAATATTTTTACATTATAGCAGTGACGCTTTATAGATACTTGTTATAGTCAGCTACTAGATGGCAGTGAAGACCGAGTTCTCGCGACATCTAGTAATAATGGAGAATATAATACATATATAAGAAAAATAAGTGTTTGAATTGGATTCGCCTGGTGGTGTAACGGATAACACGCTGAGGTACAGAGTTCCGGGTTCGAATCCCGTCCAGGCATTTATTTTTCTTATCATACTATATTAAGCTTGCATTGCTCAATGTTAAACATTTAATTATAATATATATATATATATATATATATATATATTTAAATTACGAGCGAGAATATATTTATTTCAATGTTACCTTTCTAATTAGAATAACATATCCTTACCTAAAAATATATAAAACAGAACATTTCAAATTTTCTATTTAAAGTTGTTATAATGTGTAAGCAGTTAGCTTTATATGTGAACAGTAGAACACGTAATACATTTTCAAACGTTTAATATATTATAAATATGGTATTTCTAAATGTATTTAGTAATTACCTGATAAAGGAAGAGTTTCGCATTGTTCATTCCACAAGTTTACGGTTATAAATAGATTAAGTCTGTGAAATATTTATATTTTATTAAATTCAAGTTAAAAACTTACTTTTTCAATTTCACATTCAATGCCGTTGCTCCGTAACGTAAGGCATTTATTACGTTAACTTTTTTGTTATTGCTGTGTTAGAAATTTATGTTTTTAGTATAAACGTTAAATGTTGCATAGCGAAAATATATATGTCATTTATCAAACCAATGCACACACTCATATGTATATATATATATATGTGTGTGTGTGTGTGTGTGTGTGTATGTGTTAAAATTAAATTCTTAACGTTGGGTAATGTAAGCTTATTACTACATGATAAGAAATATATATTAGATAGAACCGGCGTGCGCTGCTATAATTAAATAGATGATAATATATATATATATATTTAAATTTTTTTAAGTTGAATAAGTAAAGAGAAAAAGAAATATAAAATTATATTCTTAATGTTTTAGACATACCCCGTTCTGATTACCCGGCGTTTCCTTGAAATCTACGCATCCCGATTTTCTTGCCAACAATTATAGACAAAAATGGAGAGATATAGTGAATTATCCTTAAAAGATAAAAACACATGCTGTCGCATACATTTCTTTTCTGTAGAGGTTTTTGAGATATTCAATTCTGTGAACAGTAGTAATTTTTTTGTACTTTCTATGGTTTAGGCAGCGAAATCATTTAAGGGTAAAAAAGGAGACTTTTCACGTTTTTCGCTAGGAAGGGTGTTTTTTTAAGAGTGTAGGAGTTGAGTATCTCAACCCTCTTATTTGCCTATATTCATCCCGGGAATCTCCTGAAAATTAAAAAAAAAAACATCACAATCGGTACAACGGTAAGGACGCGCATAAAGTACGAACAAACAAACATTCATTTTTATATATTAGATGAAGTAGTAGTAGTGTAGTAGTATACATTTTCCTATCGTTCGTATTCTTTAAATAAATCGAAAATTAATGTGTTTTAATGACATATTTATGACTAAACTTAAAAGAAATACTAGAATTTCGGCCGCTCTGCGAGCTCTAGTAAACAGTGAATGTTAAAAAAAGTTTTTATTTTAAAATCCTTTTTAACATCTAAATATAAATTAAAAAAACAAAATCAATCATTTTTTGTACATGCTGAGTAATTTAATTTTACTTAGATAACGGTTCTACTTTAAAAAAGAATGATTTTAAAAAAATTGATTTTATCAAAATGTATATAGAAAGAGATCGTATTTGTATAATATATATATATATATATATATATATATATATATATATATATATGAATGTTTGTTTGTTTGTTTGTTCGTACTTTGTGCGGGCAATGCCGTTAATCCGATTGTGATGCAGTTTTTCTGCAAAATGTTCAGGAGATTCCCGGTATGAACATAGGCTATAAAAGAATTGTGCTACTCAGCTCCTACACCCTAAAAAAATCGCCATTTGTAGTGTAAAACGTGAAAAATGTAGCTCTTTGGAAGCTTAAAAGGCGTATGCTGCCTAAACCATAACAAACACGCAACATTAATGTACACAGAATTGAATATCTCAAAAACCTCTACAGAACCTCCGCGACAGCATATGTTTATCTCTTACGGATATAAGATAATAGTTAAAAATTAAAATGAACCTGTTGTGGCAGGTGCCCTCTTCCTAAACGTTGTTAAAATGGTGTATATAAAATTAATTCAACTCAACGGAATTTGATATGCATTTTATTAGTATTGACTCCTACGGATAACTAACAATAGCCATTTTTGTCTTTCATTGATGCCAAGAAGATCGAGCCAAATACGTTGATTCTTGTGCAAGCATAGCATGTTAGCCGCTAGATGGGAGTTGAAGAAATTTCCGCTACCTCTTGTGTGAATTGAGAATACTACATGTATAAGAAAATTGTATGCTTGTCTTGGAATTCTTGGGTAGCTCAGTTGGTTAGAGCGCTAAAGGTACAGACTGTAGAGACTCGAGTTCAAATCCCGACTCAAGCATTCTTTTCATATCATATTTGCCTTTATTGCCAAATGTCAAAAATATATTTATAATATCTATATATACAAGCGTTACTGCTATAAAGTAAATATTCTCTTTAAAAATTTGCTTAACTGTTATGTTAGCCGCTAGATGGGAGTTGAAGAAATGTCCGCTACCTCTTGTGTGAATTGAGAATACTACATGTATAAGAAAATTGTATGCTTGTCTTGGAATTCTTGGGTAGCTCAGTTGGTTAGAGCGCTAAAGGTACAGACGTTAGAGACTCGAGTTCAAATCCCGACTCAAGCATTCTTTTTTCTTTTCATATCATATATATATATATATATATATATATATATATATTGGAATAAAATCATTTTTTTAAAAAAACATCCCTTTTTATAAAAGACCGTTATCTAATTAAAATTAATTTTTTCAGCAAGTACAATCAATGATTGATTTTGTTTTCTATTAAATTTATATTTAGGTATTAAAAATATTTTAAAATATAAACTTTTTTATAAGTAATGCCACGAGTGATTTCCAAATTATCGATAAATTCACGACCCACGAAGTAAGGAGTGAATTTATCTAGAGAATTTGGAAATCAAGAGTGGCATTTGTTAGGACTATTTAAGGAATAAAATTAAGCTGTATACTCACAAATCATTATATAACTATAGTCATTTTAAAATATTTACATATATTTAATGTACACGGCTATGTTTTGAAAACAAATGAGAAACGATTGGTACGCTTCATTTCCTTCTTTTGTTCGATCACTGCAACCAGATCATAATATTATTTATTGCCAAAAGATCGCAATGTTGTAAGAATACACCCTAGTGGAGAAATTTATAACCAACGTTATAGGTATTAATTTCTGATGTCCTATGATGTAAATATGTCAATTATATTTTTCTGCGTCATTTCCTGGAAAATAATTCGTTTAAGAAAGTGCAGTGGTTTCTTTTTTTTTGTGGTATAATCAATTGTTACAAATGTTTTTATATTATCTCTCGTATGCGCTACGTGTTGACATTCATGCACTATATATACAATCCGGTAGCCGTATTTCTTAGAGAGTCAGTCACTGCAAAATAATACTATGACCTATTCAGAATGTTTAAAAGGAGGTGCTTTCTTTATTATGATAAACTTTAGTTGGTAAATTTTAGGCGAAACACACTGTGATTGGTTGTAAATGAAAAATCATTGAAATGTGATTGGTCATTGACTCCCATTTGAGGCATGAGTTAAATAGTCATATTTATTATTTACTAGATGTCGAACAGCGACCGATATTCTAGCACTTTTTTTTAAATTTTGTAACAAATACGTCATTTACGCATATTAATTTTCGATTTATTTCAAGAATGCGAACGGCGAACGATAGGAAAATGTATACTACTACTACTACTACTACAACTTTATCTAGTATATATATATATATATATATATATATATATAGGCCCTATATATATATATATATATATAGATTAGAAGCAGGAATATATTTATTTCAATGTTACGTTTATAATTAGAATAACTTATTCGAATCTAAATAATATAAAACTCATTTCAAATTTTATATTTAAATTTGTTATAATGTGTAAGCAGTTAGCTTTAAATGTGAACAGTACAACACGTAATATACTTTCAAACATTTAATCTATGACATAAATGTGTTTTCTAAATTATTTAGTATTTACTTGATAAAGTAAGAGTTGCGCGTTGTACATTTTACAAATGTACGGTTATAAATAGATTTAATCTGTAAAATATTTATATTTTATTAAATTCAGATCGAAAACTTACTTTTTCAACTTCATTTTCAGTGGCGTTGCTCCGCAACTTAAGTTATTTATTACGTCAACATTTTTGTTATTGCTTTGTTACGCAATTTATATTTTTAGTAAAAACGTTAAATATTGTGTAGCGGAAATATATATATATGTTATTTATGAAATCAATGTGTTAAAATTAAATTGTTAAAGTTGGACAATGCATGCTTAATATGACATGATAGGAAATATATATTAGCTAAAACACGGCGTGCGCTATTACACCTAAATAGATGATAATGATTTTTTTTTGCATTTAGATGAATAAGTAAAGGGAAAATTAAATATGAATAATATGAATTTATATTTTTATCATTTGAGATACCCAGTGCTGATATAGCGGCGTTAGCCAGAAATGTACGCATCCCGATTTTCTAGCCATCAATAAAAGGCAAACATACTTAGATATCTTGAGTTATCCTTAGAGGATAACAACACATGCTGTCTCGGATTTTCTGTAGAAATTGTGAGATATTCAAATCTGTTTAGAGTAGTAATTTGGTGTATTTATTATGGTAGGCTGCGTTAGACATTTAAGGGTAAAAAAGGGACTTTTCAAGTTTTTCACTACAAAGGGTGTTTCTTAAGGGTGTAGGAGTTGATTGTCTCAACTCTCTTATAGCCCTATGTTAATCTCATGAATCTCCTGAAAAAAAAAGAAACCGTCACAATTTGATAAATGGTATGGCCGCGCATGAAATACGAACAAACAAACATTCATTTTTATACAGGGTGTATCAAAAGCGATGGCGCAAACTTACATGGTTGAAAGTACATGATAATAGAAGCAACAATGTCCCACTAAACTTGGGTCCGCAAACGAGCTGTTTGCGACAAAATTACGAATGTATGGTTGCAAGCCGCACTGACGTCATTGTTTGTAACATCATGTGGTTTACTCCTTGCTCACTTGAAGCCGTCCTATGTTCTTTGTTTACAAAACTGAACATTGCCGAGAGGTGGAGTTGTAATCAAACCATACACGCAGAACGCACAGGACGGATACAGTACAAAGTCTCAAAAGGTATCAGTCTCGTCTGAGGAGTGCCACTTGTGCTGTGTTGTAGTTACAATGGAACCTTACAGTAACGAAGAGTATGCGGATATACATTTCATGAACGGTAGGGCTAATGGCAATGCACCGGAGGCTGCACGATTGTACCAAGAAACATATTCTGATCGAAGACACCCTGAAAGTCGTATATTTACAAGGGTCCATCAGCGCCTGAGAGAAATTGGGGATTTTGCACATGGCAGAGCAGTAGGTAGGCCTGCTCGCATTACGCCTTAGGTTGAGGATATGGTGTTGGAAGCAGTACAGCTCTCTCCAGGAACCTCGACGAGAAGAATTGCCACACAAGTGCCTGTACTAAGCCACAGTAGTGTATGGAGAATTTTACAGCGTAATTTACTGTGCCCTTACCACCTCCAACGAGTTCAATATCTCAATGATGTGGATTTTGTTCCTAGAGTGATGTTTTGTCGGTGGATGCAACAACAGACTGTAGTCAACACTCGTTTCTCATGAAACATTTTATTTACAGACGAAGCAGGATTCACACACGATTGTGTTTTCAATTATCTTAATACACATTTCTGGTGTGAAATAAACCCACATGCTGTTCATGAGTCACCACATCAGCACCGTTTCTCACTGAATGTGTAGTTAGGGGTACTAGGTGATCATCTCATTGGGTCACACATTCTTCCACGAAAACTTAATGGACGGAGATACCTTAGGTTTCTGCGGCGTCATCTTGCAAGATTGTTTGAGGATGTTCCCCTTCAGCAAAGTCGGATTTTATGGTACATGCACGATGGAGCTCCGGCATATTTTGCTGCCGCTGTGAGACGGCATTTAATGCGCAGATACGGCCAAAGATGGATAGGTCGAGGCGGATCTGTAACTTGGCCTCCAAGAACATCAGATCTAAATCCTTTGGATTTTGTGTCTGGGGTCACCTCAAAAGCGAAATGTACACCACACCCGTTAACATGGTTGAAGAACTGGAGCAGAGAGTTGTACATGCTTGTCAAGAATTCAGAAATGATCCAGGGGCTTTTGAAAGAATTCGATATTCATTGCAGAGAAGAGCACAGTATTGCATCCAGAAGCAAGGAAGACACTTCGAACACCTCATTTAACAGGTAACCCATAAGTGAAATAAACTGTGAAATGTGAACTAAATGAGATGAAAAAATAATAGTAAAGTCTAAATTCAAATGACTTTCTACTAAGTAGGACGATCTTTACAATAAAGTCAGTGGCGGCTTGTAACTATACATTCGTAATTATCTCGCAAACGGCTCGTTTGCGGACCCATGTTTACTGGGATATTGTTTGCTTCTATTATCGTGTACTTTTAACCATGCAAGTTTACGCCATCCTTTTTTATACACACTGTATATATAAATTACAAGCATGAATATATTTATTCCAATGTTACGTTTGTAATTAGAATAATATATTCTTATCTAAAAATATCCAAAACAGAACACTTCAAATTTTATATTTAAATTAGTTATAATGTGTAAGCAGTTAGCTTTAAACGTGAACAGTACAACACGTAATATATTTTCAAAAATTTAATCTATGATAAATGATCTATTTCTAAATGAATTTAGTATTTACCTGATAAAGTAAGAGTTGCGCATTGTTCTTTCCACAAATTTACGGTTATAAATAGATTTAAAGGCATTTTCATGCTATGCTTGCAGATTTACTTGGGAATTGTAGGTGTGGTACCCTCCCGTTACTTTCCACACAGGTGAAGGATGGTGATGATGTCGATGATAATGATAAGGATGGTGATGGCCATATGATTTCGGGGACCGTTTGGGCCTTAATGATATCCTGGCATTTGCCTTACAGGTGAGGAAAAACCCCGATAAAAACCTCACCCAGATAAACTGCCCCGACCGGGGATCGAACCCCTCCCCGTTGGACAATATAAGCGTATATATATATATATATATATATATATATTACAAGCAGGAATATATTTATTACAATGTTACGTTTATAATTTGAACAACATTTTCCTATCTAAAAATATATAAATAATAACGTTTCTAATTTTATATTTAAATTTGTTCTAATGTGTAAGAAGTTAACTTTCAAATGTGAACGCTACAACGGGTAATGTATTTTGAAACATATAATCTATGATAAATATGATATTTCTAAATGTATTTAGTATTTACCTCATAAAGGAAGAGTTGCGCATTGTTCATTCCACAAATTACGGTTATAAATAGATTTAATCTGTGAAATATTTATATCTCATTAAATTCAAATTAAAAATTTACTTTTTCTTTTCACATTCAGTGGCGTTGCTCCGCAACTTAAGTTATTTATTACGTCAACATTTTTGTTATTGCTTTCTTACGAATTTAAATTTTTCATAAAAACGTTAAATGTTGCCTAGCGAAAAAATATATGTGTTTATTAAATCATTGCACTCACACACTCATACACACACACACACACACACACACATATATATATATATATATATATATATATTGAAATTTTGACTTTGGGCAATGTAAGCTTAACATGACAAGATAAGAAATATATATATTAGCTAATACCTGGCGTGCGCTGCTACACCTAAATATATGTTAATGTGTTTATCATGCATTTAGTTGAATAAGTAAAGGGAAAAATAAATTTAAATTTAAATTCTTATTATTTTTGGCTCAATTCTGGAAATGCATGCTATTATGCATTGCAGAGACTTTTGATGTCCCAACTCCTTTCAAAAAACGTTAAGCTGAAAATATATAAAACTATTATCCTACCAGTTATATTATATGGGTGCGAAACATGGACTCTTACTTTAAGGGAGGAAAGGAGATTACGAGTATTTGAGAATAAAGTACTTAGGAAAATTTTTGGACCAAAGAGAGATGAACAGACAGGTGAATGGAGAAGACTACATAACAATGAACTACATGGTCTTTATAGGAAGCCAGATATAATAAGAAGAGTTAAGTCTCGTAGACTGCGATGGGCAGGACATGTTGCGCGTATGGGGAATGAAAGACGTGCATGGAAACTTCTTGTAGGAAAGCCAGAAGGAAAACGCCCTGTTGGTAGACCAAGAATGAGGTGGGAGAACAACATTAACTATGATTTGAGGGAAGTAGATTATACAGGGAATGATTGGAAAGCATTGGCTGAGGATAGGGATGTATGGAGAGCTTATGTCCGCGCGGCCATGAACCTACGGGTTCGATAGTGCCAGTGAGTAAGTAAGTAAGTAAGTATTATTTTTAGATATCCGTGCTGGTTACCCGTCGTTGCCCGGAAATCTACGCATCCCGATTTTCTTGGCATCAATGAAAAATAAAAATGGGTAGATATTGTGCGTTATCCTTAAAAATAAAAACATATGATGCCGCAGATTTTTCCATAGAGTATTTTGTTATATTCAATTCTGTGAACAGTAGTAATATTGTGTATTTGTTATGTTTTAGGCACCGTAAGACATTAAAGTGTAAGACGAGGGGACCTGTCACGATTTTCACTACAAAGGGTATTTTTAAGGGTGTAGGAGTACAGTATCCCAACTCTCTTATAGCCCTATGTTCGTCCCGGGAATCTCCTGAACATTTTGCAAAAGAAAAAATCACAATCGGATCAATATGGCCGCGCATAAAGTAGGAACAAACAAACATTCATTTTTATATATTAGATGAAGTAGTAGTAACAGTAGTATATATTTTCCTATCGTTGGTATTATTTAAATAAATCGGAAATGTATGTGCATAAATGACGTGTTTTTGACAAAACATAAAAAAAATATGTGCTAAAATGTTGGGCGCTCTGCGACCTCTAGTAAATAATAAATGAGAAAAAAGCTTATATTTTAAAATCCTTTTAAAATATTAAGATACAATTTAAAAAAAGGAGAACAATATCATTAATTGTTTGTACTTGCTGAGTAAATTAATTTTACTTAGACAACGTTTTTTTGTAAAAAAATTGATTTTGTTCAGAAGATATATAGAAAAAGAAGTATGTATGTTATATATATATATATATATATATATATATATATATATATTATATATATTGATCCGATTATAATGAGGTTTTTTACAAAATGTTAAGGAGATTCCCGGGATGAACATACGCTAAAAAAGAGTTGTGACACACAAATCCTACACGTTTAAAAATCGCCCTTTGTAGTGAAAAACGTGAAAATGTAGCTGTTTGGACGTTTAAATGGCTTACGCTGCCTAAACCATAAGAAATACACAAAATTAATGTACAGAGAATTGAGTATTTCAAAAAGCTGTACAAAAACGTCAGCAGCAACATATGTTTATCTGTTAAGGATATAAGATAAGTTAAAAATTGAGATGTATCTGTTGTGGTAGGTGCCGTCGTCCTCAACTTTGTTAAAATTGTGTATATAAAATGAATTCCCCTCTACGGAATTTGATACGCATTTTATTAATATTGACTCTTACGGATAACTCACATTAGCCATTTTTGTCCTTCTTTAATGACAAGAAAATCGAGACAAGTACGTATATTCTTGTGCAAGCATAGCAACATATGGCGGGTATTCTTTTCTGGATAACTTACAATAATTAATTTTGTCTTTCAGCTCATGTATGCCAAGAAGTTTGGGATGAGTAGATTCCCAAGCAACGCCGGGTAGTCAGTACGGGAATTTCCAAAAAAAATATAAATAGATAATTATTTTTCCTTTCACTTATTCAATTAAACATAAAAAGCACATTAATTTTAATTTATTTTGGCGTAGCAGCGAACGCCGTGTACTAGCTATTAAATAATAAAAAATACCCGCAACTACTTCCATTATGCCTTGATATAGATAGGACATTGTCGAGTCGGAATGAGAGACAAACAAAGAAGAAGGATTGTCTATATATATAAGCAGGAATATATTTATTTCAATATTACGTTTGTAATTAGAATAATGTATTCTTATCTAAAAATATCTAACAGAGTACATTTAAAATTTTATACTTAAATTTGTTATAATGTGTAGGCATACAGCTTTCAAATGTGAACAGTACAACACATAATGCATTTTCAAACATTTAATCTATGATAAATGTGGTTTTTGTAAATGTATTTAATATTTACCTGAAGAGAAAGAGTTGGGTATTGTATATATCACAAATTTACGGTTATAAATAGATTTAATCTGTGCAATATGTATATTTTATTAAATCTCAAATAAAAACCTTCTTTTTCAATTTCACATTCAGTGGCGTTGCTCCTCAACGGAAGTTATTTATTACGTAAACATTTTTGTTATTGCTTTATTACGAAATTTATATTTTTTATTAAAAACGTTAAACGTTGCGTAGCGGAAATATATATATATATATATTATTATTAATTCAATAATGCACACACACACACACACACATATATATATATATATATATATATATATATATATATAGGTGTGTGTGTTTTAATTATACTTTTGATGTTAGGCAATGTAAGCTTGATATGACATGATAAAAATATAACTAACTCATTGGCAATATCGAACCCGTAGGTTCATAGCCGCACGGACATAAACTCTATATACATCCATATCCTGAGCTAATGTTTTCCAATCTACACCTGTATAATCTACTTCCCTCAAATCATAATTAATATTTTCTCCCACCTCATTTTGTCCTACCAAATGGTCGTTTTCCCTCTGGTTTCCTACAAGAAGCTTCCATGCAAGTCTTTCATTCCCAATTCGTACCACATATCCTGCCCACCGCAGTCTATGAGACTTAACTTTACTCATTATATCTGGCTTCCTATAAAGACCGCGTAATTCATTGTTAGGCATTCTTCTCCATTCACCTGTTTGTTCATCTCTCTTTGGGCCAAAAATGTTCCTAAGAACTTTCTTCTCAAATACTCGTAATCTCCTTTCCTCCCTTAAAGTAAAGTCCATGTTTCGCATTCATATATTATAAGTGATAGGATAGTAGTTTTATATATTTTCAGTTTAATGTTTTTCCAAAGGAGTTAGGACGTCATGAGTCTCTGTAACGCATAATAGCACGCATTGGATTGAGCCTATGTTAATTTGATAAGATATATATATATATTAGTTAACACCCGGCGTGCGCTGCTACACCTAAATAGATGATAATATTTTTTTTGCAATTAGTTGAATAAGTATAAGGAAAAATAAATATAAATTTATATTCTTACTATTTTTAGATAGCCCGAGCTGAAAAGCCGGCGTTGCCCGGAAATCTATGCAATCCCTATTTTCATGGCATCAATAAAAGACAAACATGGATAGATATTGTGAGTTATCCTTAAAACATGAAAATATATGCTGTCGCGGACATTTTGAGATATTCAAATCTGTGTACGGTAGTAATTTTGTGTACTTGTTATGGTTTAGGCATCATAGGCCATTTAAATGTAAAAAATGGGGCTTTCCTCGTTTTTCATTACAAAGAGTGTTTTTTTAAGGGTGTAGGATTTGAGTATCTCAACTCTCTTATAGCCCTATATTCATCCCGGAATCTCCTAAATATTTTGCAAAAACAAAACCCATCACAATCGGATCAACGTGATGGCCGAACATAAAGTACGAACAAACAAACAAACATTCATTTTTAAATATTAGATGAAGTAGCAGTAGTAGTAGTAGTATACCTTTTCCTATCGTTCATATATTTTGAATCAATTGAAAATTAAATAAATAACGAATTTCTGACAAAAAAGTAAAAAGTGCTAGTAAATAATAAATATGAAAAAAGTTTATATTTTAAAATCCTTTCTAATACTTAAACATAAATTAAAAAAAACAAAATTATTAATTGTTTGTACTTGCTGAGTAAATTAATTTTACTTAGATAACGGTTTGTTGTAAAAAAGAAAGCTTTTAAAAAATGGATTTCATTCAATAGTTATACAGAAAAACTATGTACTTCTATATTAATGTTTGTTTGTTCGTATTTGTTGATCCGTTCGTGATGGTGTTTTTTGCAAAATGTTCAGGATATTCCCGGAATGAACCCAGACTATAACAGAGTTGTGATCTCAACTCCTACACCCTTAAAATACGTCCTTTGCAGTGAAAAACATGAAAATGTAGCTCTTTGGACGCTTAAATGGCTTATGCTGCCTAAACCATAACAAATACGCAAAATTAATGTACTCAGAATTGAATATCTCAAAAGGCTCTACAAAAACGTCCGCAAAAGCATATGTTTATATCTTACGGATATAAGATAATAGTTAAAAATTAAAATGAACACCTTTAGACAAAAGAAGTGTCATCCGCTGATTCTATCAATCGATCGGGGAACTTCGTGAGCGCTCGCAGAAGCAATATTCACAACAACACGTTTTGAGTAATTGTACTGGGTTGTTTACAAGTTATCGCAGTGCACACTCAAGTAACATTAAAGAGAGTATTTGGCTTAGTGCGTTTCCGTGGTCGAGAAATTTAATAGACATCGTCTGCGTTCGTAACCTTACGGGTTCGATTTCCGTTCTACCTTTTTTTTTGACTGAATGTTAGAATAGCATTACGCCTGTAATGTAGTTTCATATTTAATTTCATATTTGAGTTTTATGGTTTTAATGCACACACAAAACACAAAAACATAAATTAAAACCTTCTTCTAATAAGAAAATGAGGAAAGAAGATAATATCTCTTAAAATGAAAATTTTAACAAAAACAAAATAAATATCGATCTGCGGGCCGTTGATGCGATCGCATTTCTACAGTCACTTGGAAGATCGGCTAGAGCATCCCAGGCGTCTTGAATTTATGCCCATAAGCCATCTTTCATCTTTCGTGCATCTGCAGGCCAATTAGATTCCATCTCTATTTTCATCTTAGCCCACACATTTTCGATTGATTTCAAATCTGGCGAACTTCGAAATTTGATTGCCTTCTTCTTTAACAATAAAATCAAATTTTGCTAAACACATTTCAGAAAGCGGCCACAGTTTCAACAATATCGATAATACAATGTCAATTATACACAGACAAAACAACAGACAGAAAATTAACATTTTAGAAGAAATCAAAATTATCAAGAAGACCAAGAATACAAACATTCTCAAGGAAAATATGCCTAATGAGCAAAACCCTCTCTTAAACATACAGTTAATTCAATACTACTATAACAACTCCAGAAGATGAAGCATGCATCGAAAGACCTAGCGTGAAATGAACGAAAATTTTAAATAGTCGAGGAAGACGGTAGTAACCAAGGTAAAAAAATACATAATTTAACATTGTTATAACCTCAACGGTATAAAAAAATGAACTTAAAAAGTATAGATTAATTCAAATGTCGAAATAAAATGTATTTAATTCATAAAACGTTTTAATACAAATAGCCTATCACCAAAAAAACTGCGAAATTGAAGACGGGAATTATGCTGATGATGTAGTACTATTGGCCGATATCGAGGAGATACTAAAGGACAACACGCACACACTATTGAGTAACACTAAGAAATTAGGACTGGAAATAAATATCAATAAAACTAAATATATGGTCACACGTAGAAATACATTATCTAATGGACAGCTAATGACAAATGAGGGAAATTTTGAGGAAGTGGCTGAATTCAAATACCTAGGAACAATAATCACAAATAGGAATGAGATGCACAAAGATATTAAACATAGGCTCAATTCTGGAAATGTGTGCTATTATGCATTGCAGAGACTCTTGTTGTGTCAACTCCTTTCATAAATTAAAACTATTATTCTACCAGTTATATGGTATGGGTGCGAAACATGGACTCTTACTTTAAGGGAGGAAAGAAGATTACAAGTATTTGAGAATAAAGTACTTAGGACATTTTTTGGACTAAAGAGAGATGAACAAACAGGTGAATGGAGAAGACTACATGACAATGAAATACATGGTCTTTATAGGAAGCCAGATATAATAAGAACAGTTAAGTCTCGTAGACTGCGATAGGCAGTACATGTTGCTCGTATGGGGAGTGAAAGACTTGCATGGAAGCTTCTTTTAGGAAAGCCAGAGGGAAAACGCCCAGTTGGTAGACCAAAAATGAGGTGGGAGAATAACATTAACTATGATTTGAGTGAATTAGATTATACAGGGAATGATTGGAAAGCATTAGCTCAGGATAGAGATGTATGAAGAGCTTATGTCCGCGCGGCCATGAACCTACTGGTTCGATAGTGCCAGTGAGTAAGTAAGTGAGTAATTGAAGACGCGAAACTGAGATCTTTATTAACAGAAACAGTGACCTCATGCTTTACCCATGACCTACCAGGACACGTAGGAGAGTCTTCAGTTCATGCCACATAACGCAGAAGCTCAGGGACTGCACAATTATGACTAGTTTCCTAGATTGAACCCAGCGCTGTGCCGGGTATGACTTAGAAGAAATGTACGTTCAAGAGATGAGCCATTTTTTTTTGTCGAAAGTTGTGCCCCTTGTAGCAGGTGCCGTCGTCCTCAACTTTGTTAAAATGGTGTATATAAAATTAAGTCACCTCAACGGAATTTGATACGTATTTTATTTTTATTGACTTACGGATAACTCACAATAGCCATTTTTGTCTTTTATTGATGCCAAGAAGATCAAGACAAGTGCGTAGATCCTTGTGCAAGCATAGCAGTACATGGCGGGTATTCTTTTACGGATAACTCACAATAACGAATTTTGTCCTTCAGCTAATTTATGCCAAGAAGATCAGGATGTGTAGATTCCCGAGCAACGCCGAATAATCAACACGAGGTATCTAAAAAGTATCAATTTATAATTTTTTTTTCCTTTTAGCTATTCAACTAAACATACAAAAGCACATTAATTTTCATTTATATATGCGTAGCATCGCACGCTGTGTATTAGCTAGGAAGTAATAAATAATAGTTTTAAAAAACTACCGTGGGGTACTCTATAACAATTAATATATTTGATAATAAACAGATATTGGTAAAAGTAAAGTCTCTAAGAATAAAATGTAAAAATTATAAAAAGCATCCCACGCTTTTGATGGTAAAATTATTTTCTTCTTGTTGATAACTCTAGTTTTCTTCTATATGTGTTGGAGATGATTTTTTTGTTGACCACTTTAATTTTATCCCAAGCGTGTTGGAAATTAAAATTATTTTTCATTTTTTTAGTTCCGTTTTCTAATAAAGCGTGTTGTTTTAGTTTTTTAAAACCATTATTTATTTTTTGGTTTTAATACTTTGCATAATAAGATAAAAATGTAAATATCTTTAAATTCGTTACTATTGTAGTATGAGCTAAAAGTAATACTCTTCTGAAAATAAATCCTCCCAGCCGGATTTCAACCAGCTACCTATGGGTTACTCAAATTATATACCACTAGAGTTCACCGCTCTACCAACTGAGCTCTTACAACGATTGACTAAAAAGTCGACAAGTCCGCAACCTATTATACCAGTTTTGATTATTTTTATTTTCTGTTGATTCTGGCCAAGGATTTTAGAAACAAAATATGAAATTATTGTATTGTCACGGGTCCTCTACACGTATACAAAGTTTCAAGTCGATCCAATGTTTTTAAGTTGGTGAAAATCGCGTTGAAAGATTCCGTTACACAGATAGATAGATAGATAGATAGATAGATAGATAGATAGATAGATAGATAGATAGATAGATAGATAGATAGATAGATAGATAGATAGATAGATAGATAGATAGATAGATAGATAGATAGATACATACATACATACATACATAGATAGATAGATACAGGTCAAGCTAATATAAAGCGTGTAATAAAAAATACTTGCACGTACTTCCATTATTCCTAGACATAGATAGAACATTGACGTTTCGGAGTGAGAGACGAACAAAGAAGAAGGGATGTGTACGTATATATAAATTACAAAATATATTTATTTCAATGTTACGTTTGTAATTAAAATAACATTTTCTTTTCTAAAAATAAATAAAAGAGAACATATCCAATTTTATATTTAAATTTGTTATAATGTGTAAGCAGTTAGCTTTCAAATGTGAACAATACAACGCGTAATATATTTTCAAACATTTAATCTATGATAAATATGTTATTTCTACATGCATTTGGTATTCACCTGATAAAGAAAGAGTTGCTCTTTGATCATTCCACAAATTTACGGTTATAATCTGTGAAATATTTATATCTTATTAAATTTAAATTAAAAACTTACTTCTTCAATTTCACATTCAGTGGCGTTGCTCCGCAATGTAAGTTATTTATTACGTTAACATTTTTGTTATTGCTTTGTTAGGAAATTTATGCTTTTAATAAAAACAGAATAAGACATTTAAGGGTACAAAAATTGACATTTCACGTTTTTCACTATAAAGGGGGTAGTAGCTGAGTATCTCAACTCTCTTATAACCATATATATATATATATATATATATATATATATATATATATATTTATATTTAATACTTAAAAATGAATTTTGTTTGTTTGTTGGTTTGTCCTTTCGTACTTTATGCATGTCCATACCGTTGATGCGATTGTGATCGGGTTTTTAGCAAAATGTTCAGGAGATTCCCGGGATGGACATAGCCTATATAAGAGTTGTGATACTCAACTCCTACACCCTTATATATCGACCTTTGTTGTGAAAAACCTGAAAAATGTAGCGCTTTGGCATCTTGAATGGCGTACGCAGCCTAAACCATTACAAATCCACAAAGTTAATATATACAGAATTGAATATCTCATAAAGCTCTACAAAAACGTCCGCGACAGGATATGTTTATCTCTTACGGATATAAGATAATAGTCAAAAATTAAAATGTACCTATTGTGGCAAGTGCCGTCGTCACAATTTTGTTATAATGGCATATATATATATATATATATATATATATAATAATTCACCTAAAAGGAATTTGATATGCGTTTTATTATTATGGACAGTTACGAATAACTCACAATAGTCATTTTTGTCTATCATTGATGACAAAAAGATCGAAACAAGTACTTAGCTTCTTGTGCAATCATAGCAGCACATGGCGATTATACTTATACGGATAACTCACAATAACGAATTTTGTCTTTCAGCTCATTTATGTAAATAATTTAGGGATGAGTAAAATCCCAAACAACGCCGTATAATCAGCACGGGTTATCTAAAACTATAAATTTATAGTTATTATTCCTTTTACTTATTCAACTAAACATAAAAAGCACATTAATTTTCATCTATTTAGACGTTGCATCGCACGCCGGGTATTGCTAGTAAATAATACAAAATACTCGCAGCTACTTCCATTATGCTTCGCCATAGATAGAATACTGACGGCTCTGAGTGAGAGAAACACAAAAAAGAAGGGATGTGTTTGTATATACTTACTTACTTACTGGCACTATCGAATCCGTAGGTTCATGGCCGCGCGGACATAAGCTCTCCATACAAAACTATCCTGAGTTAATGCTTTCCAATCATTCCCTGTATAATCTATTTCCCTCAAATCATATTTAATGTTATTCTCCCACCTCAGTGTTGGTCTACCAACTGGGCGTTTTCCCTCTGGTTTTCCTGTAAGAAGTTTTCATGCACGTCTTTCATTCCCCATACGTGCAACATGCCCTGCCCATCGCAGTCTACGAGACTTAAGTGTTCTTATTATATCAGGCTTCCTATAAAGATCACGTAGTTCATTGTTAAGTAGTCTTCTCCATTCACCTGTTTGTTCATATCTCTTTTGTCCAAAAAAAATCCTAAGTACTTTAATATCAAATACTTGTAATCTCCTTTCCTCCCTTAAAGTAAGAGTCTATGTTTCGCATCCATGTAATATAACTAGTAGAATAATAGTTTTATATATTTTCAGTTTAACGTTTTTGAATGGAGTTGGGATATCAAGAGTCTCTGATGCATAATAGTACGCATTTCCAGAATTGAGCCTGTGTTTAATTCCTTTGTGCATCTCATTCCTATTTGTGATTATTGTTCCTAGGTATTTGAATTCAGCCACTTCCCCAAAATTTCCCTCATTTGTCATTAGCTGTCCATTTCCATTATATAATGCATTTCTACGTGTGATCATATATTTAGTTTTATTGATATTTACTTCCAGTCCTAATTTCTTAGTGTTACTCAATAGTGTGTGCGTGTTGGCCTTTAGTATCTCCTCGCTATCGGCCAATAGTACTACTTCATCAGCATAAACTAACAGCTTATTAATACCATTCAGTTGTAAGTCCTCCTCGTTCTCTAAAGATTTAATGGCATGCTCTAGTACAAAATTAAATAGTAGAGGAGATAGCGCATCTCCTTGCTTCAATCCATTCTGGATTTCAAAAGTGTCCGAAAACTGTTTGACTACACGCACCCTACTCTTTGTGCCATTTAGACACATTCGTATAAGTGTAACTAACTTTTTAGGAATTCCGAACCCCAACAGGATACTATATAACTTCTCCTTCTTAATTGAATCATATGCTTTTTTGAAGTCTACGTATAGTTGATGTACAGTACCATTGTATTCCCATTTCTTTTCTAAAATCTGTCTAATACTAAAAATCTGATTTGTTGTAGACCTGTTTCTTGTAAATGCACATTGATGATCTCCTAGAATGTCATCAATATAGGGAGTAAGTCTGCTGACTAATGTATGTGAAATATTTATATGTCATTAAATTCAAATTAAAAACTTACTTTTTCAATTCCACATTCAGTGACGTTGCTCCGCAATATAAGTTATTTATTACGTCAACATTTTTGTTATTGTTTTGTTACGAAATTTATATTTGTAACAAAAATATTAAATGTTGCGTAGCGGAACTATATAAATGCTATTTACTAAATCAATGCACACTCACACACACACACACACACACACACGTATATATATATATATATATATATATATATATATATATATATAGACGTGTGTTTTAATTAAAATTTTTACTTTGGACAATGTAAGCTTAATATATATGATAAGAAATATATATTAGCAAATACCTGGCGTGCGCTGCTACACCTAAACAGTTGATATGTTTTTTTTTGCATTTAGTTCAATAAGTAAGAGCAAAAATAAATATAAATTTATGTTCTTTTTATTTTTAGATACCTCGTGATGATTACCCGGCGTTGTCGGGAAATCTACGCATCCCGTTTTTCTTGGCATAAATAAAAGACAAAAATGGATAGATATTGTGAGTCATCCTTAAAAGACATATGGTGTCGCTGACTTTTCTGTAGAGTGTTTTGACATATTCAATTCTGTGTACATTAGTAATTATGTCTAGGCTATTTGTTATGGTTTAGGCAGCGTAATACCATTTACCGGTAAAAAAATAGTTACTTTTCACGTTTTTCACTACACAGGGGTTTTTTTAAGGGTGTAGTAGTTGCGTATATCACTCTCTTGTAGCGCTATGTTCATATATATATATATATATATATATATATATATATATATATATATATATAGGCCTATATATATAATATAATAATGAATGTTTGTTTCTTGGTTTGTTTGTTCGTATTTTATGTGCGGCCATACCGTTGATCCGATAATGATGTTGTTTTTTGCAAAATGTTCCGGAGATTCCCGGGATGATCATAGGCTATATAAGAGTTGTGATTCTCAATACCTTTACCCTTAAATTCGCCCTTTGTAGTGAAAAAACGTGAAAAATATAGCTCTTTGGACGCTTAAATGGCTTACGATGCCTAAACAATAAAAATACACAACATTAATGTACACAAAGTTGAATATCTTCAAAAGCTCTGAAAAAACGTCCGCGACTGCATATGTTTATCTCTTACGGATATAAGATAATTGTTGAAAATTAAAATGTAGGGCCTACCTGTTGTGGGAGGTGCCGTCGTAATAATAATAATAATAATAATAATAATAATAATAATAATAATAATAATAATAATAATAATAATAATAATAATAATAATAATAATAATAGCTTTATTTTACCTGGCAGAGTTAAGGCCTTAAGGCCTTGTCTACCACTCAACCAGGTTAAAAAAAAATACAAACAAAAATAGTCTTAAATCTAAATTACAATATATATATATATATATATATATAAACGATTACAAGTTATGAATACAATACAATTAATATTTATAATGTATTTTGATTTACTCTAAATTTAACGAATTAAATATATAATATGTACAATATATATATAAAAAAACTGGAAAAGATTAATGACATAGTATAAAATTAAATAAATAGAGAAAAATTAATTATTAGACAACAGGTAACTGTATAAGCGTGACTTAAAGGTACCAAGTGTGCGGCAACCCCTGATATCTTGAGGAAGGAGATTCCAGGAGCGGGCAGATGCTACTGTGAAGGAAGTAGAATAGGAGGAAGTGCTATGAAGAGGAATTGTTAGCAGACTGCTATCTTGTGATCTAGTGTCAATATTGTGGTAAGAGGATAACTTCTCAAATCTAGACGCCAGGTAAGTAGGGATGTAGGAATTCAGAAGCTTGAAAACTCAACTTTGTTAAAATGGTGTATATAAAATTAACTCACCTCAACGGAATTTGATATGCATTTTATTAGTATTGTTTCTTACTGATAAATCACAATATAGTCCGGTCAAATAGACATTTCAATTTACAAAAAATCGCATAGAGCTGAAAATTGGTACAAATGTTGGGAACACCATTTTAAATGAAATGTGAAAAGTCCCCATCGATACCACATCTGCAAAAAAAGTTGTTCAAGGTCAAATTTCGCGAATATGGGTTGTTTTCATTTTCTATCCAAATGGTAATTTTGATCATAAAAATAGGTCAGACAAAAGTTGCTGATCATGCAATTGTCTACACAAATTGCTCTTATACTTTTTTTCACAAGAATCACCATTCTTGAGATATCGCGATTCTAAAATTTGAAGAAGTCGTATAATACATAATATGCACGCATTTCCGCACCACCTGTATGAGGTAGTGTACCTGCCGCATTTTTTTTAATGTGGTGTCTTCGAAAGGTACACTCCACGATCTATTGTGATTAAGTTTTATTAAGTAATATTCTATTAATTAACAAATGGTACTATTGGGAATTACGTATAAGTGACAAAAATTATTCTTAATTCCGAGTAATGTTAATCTGACTGATAATCTTCGAATTCTACTTCGACAGTAATGTCTTCTTCGATGTCTTCTTCTTCTTGCTGGATGTTTGTTAATTGTTCTGAGAAAGGTGTATCAGTTGTTTCCTCTTAAAATCATATACATCTTCATCTGCTCCATTTGATTCAACATTGGAGTATGACTGGCCTTGGCAATCGGTACATACTGGTGAACAAAATAATCCGACTTTTTTACAGTCACATTTTGCACTACAACCCTTTTTGTAATTGCAAAAAATGGTGTTAAGAATATTTGTGGAGCAGGTGGGAGTAACGTTTGAATTGGTTCTGAAGTATTATCTATTAATTGACCCAATTGCAATTTTGATTTGAAATATCTAGGCTAACAGCAGACATAATATTGTGGCTGATATTAGTACATACTTACTTACTTACTCACTGGCACTATCGAACCCGTAGATTCATGGCCGCGCGGACATAAGCTCTCCATACATCCCTATCCTGATCTAATTCTTTCCAATCATTCCCTGTATAATCTAGTTCCCTCAAATCATAGTTAATGTTATTCTCCCACCTCATTCTTGGTCTATCAACTGGGCGTTTTCCCTCTGGTTTTCCTACAAGAAGTTTCCATGTAAGTCTTTTATTCCCCATACATGTTTAATATACTAGTTTTAATAGTTCTAGTTTAAACTCTTTATTTTTAAGAATTACTTGTTCCAAAAAATAAGTCAATGACTCCGGAATATCGCTGTTAATATTTGAGTTGCCCAGTGGAATAGAGGCACATGCCACAAGAAAACTATTTTACAGAAACAAGGAATTTCTGAAAGTTGTTTATCTGTGGAATATGGACACTATGTTTTAATTTTTTAACCAGAATCTTGAATTAGATGATGTATTGAATATCGTATTAAATATTAGTTGAAATATTTCTAGTATTAAGTATTTTTAAGTAATAGGACAAGTAATTTATGCAAATTAAGTAGTGGCACATGCCCCACATAATGCCTCTTCTATCTTCAGTGGGTATATGGACACATATTTCTGATGTTGATTGACTCTCTTCTTCATCATCAGAAACTTCCCTAACACATTCTTCACTTTTCCGAACAGTTCTTAAACATTTTATTGATATTCCGTGGACTGCTAGAAATGCACTTCTACAGACTTCAAGTTCGCTAGTATTAGTTACACAAACATAGTACCTGAATGAAACCTTCCTTTGACTTATGTTTCATCTTTTCTCTTCTTTGCATAAGCTCTCTTACCTTCATTAATCATTAGTGGAGTGAAATCACATGATATTAGTTTGCAACACGTGTTCCACTATTTACAAACTCCTTTGCTGTCACAATCTTCTTATTGTTATACACCATTTCTCAGACTTTTCTTTCATTATCCTCCCACTTATCTTCAGGATGAGTCCTTTTTTTACTATTAACTTGCCTTTTTTCTTCAGAAAACGCATTAAACCTCAACATCTATGTAAGACATATTGGAAATGTTGTAGGTAATTTGAGAACTACCACTACCCTCTGGATCTATAATATTATAGATCCAGAGGGCAATGGAACTATATTCTGATTGGTTAGTTTCATTTCTGCCAACCTATCAGGAACATTGACTGTAACCACTTGAGATAAAAGAGAAAGAATGTGGCATGTGCCTTTTTTCCATTAGCTATTTCTATAATTCAGAATCTTCAAGTTTTATTATGCTCCTTGTAAAGAATAGACACATACCATCATGTAAATAGTTATTGGAATTGATGCAAGATAGCAAGATCTACTTAACCATAACAAAAACTCACAATCGGCAGATTTGTGGCATGTGCCTCTTTTCCACTGAGCAACTCATTTTCAAACATTCGATTAGGCTGGGATAATTGGTATTATCAAATACTAGAGATTGAATGTCCTCTCGAATGATTGCTGCTGCGGCTGTGATGATTCTAAATCGTTCTTTCTTTTCATTTTGACTGTTTTCTCATGCCAAGCTTGATTATGAATATCCAATCTTAATTGATCTATTATATAAAGCTGGATTTTTACAATTATTTTGTAAGTCTTCCAATGAAAATTGACAGTCATCACTATTTTCTCCATCGCAACATTAGTAGATTCATTTTGAGAACGACCGATGTTAGGTGGTGGGTCTCAAGAAGGAATTATAGCAATTATTATGGTACATGGCCTCGGCAGCAACTAAATCATATTCGTACTGAATACGTGCAGTATTTTTTTTGCTACGTCATCAAAACGAGTCAAAGCTACCTTCAGAATGGATTCTTTAAATTCAAGTGTACCAACATTATGAATTTTACGTCTAACATTTTGTGCTTTTTTCTTCTCAGCTTCTTCATTCGCTTCATCTCCACTAAATAAGCAACATTTTTTAAAACAAGAAACGAATTGACTTATGCGTGCTCTAGTACGAGGTGGACTGATTTTAGATGCACTGGGTTCCTCCATCTCATGCGGTGTTTTAACTGCAGCAATAGAACTCTTCGGAGTGTTCATTTTACGGCACTGCACATGAATTGTCACAGATTTCTTGTCCTTCAGGTATTCAGAAAACCCATCATTTCATTCAACACTTTAATCGATCAAATTATTCATTCCACGATCAACAATAACTGTTTCATTTTCAGTCATAGGTTTACTACAAACAAATCAAATTTGCGACTTTTTTTAAATTACTGAACAGCAGAAATAGTTTTAAGAAATATTATTAACAAGTACGTGTATCAATAGCCACGTGCATTCACTGTAAAGGAACACTATACTTTAGTCTTTCGTTTATGCCTTCCAGAAAAATAAATAATAGTTTTAAAAAACTAAAACAGCATGCTTTATTAGAAAACCGAACTCAAAAATGAAAAAAATAATTTTAATTTACAACACGCTTGCGATAAATTTAAAGTGGTCAACAAAAAAATCATCTCTAATACATATAGAATAAAACTAGAATTATCAACAAAAAGAAAATAATTTTACCATCAAAAGCGTGGGGTGCTCTATATCAATTAATATATCTGATAATAAACAGATATTGGTAAAAGTAAAGTCTCTAAGAAGAACATGTAAAAATCATAAAAAGCACCCCACGCTTTTGATGGTAAAATTATTTTCTTTTTGTTGATAATTCTAGTTTTATTCTATATGTATTGGAGATGATTTTTTGTTGTTGACCACTTTAAATTTATCCCAAGCGTGTTGGAAATTAAAATTATTATTTTCATTTTTGAGTTCGGTTTTCCTAATAAAGCGTGCTGTTTTAGTTTTTTAAAACTATTATTTATTTATTTATTTTAGTTTTAATATTTTACAGAATAAGATAAGAATGTAAATATCTTTAAATTCCATACTATTGTTGTATGAGCTAAAAGTATTACTCTTCTAAAAAAAAAACCCCAGCCGGATTCGAACCAGCGACCTATGGAGTACTGAAATTATATACCACTAGTTCACCGCTCTACCAACTGAGCTCTTACAACGGTTGAATAAAAAGTCGACAAGTCCGTAACCTATTATATCAGTTTTAATTTATTTTATTTTCTGATGATTCTGGCCAGGAATTCAGAAATAAAATATGAAATTATTGTAGTGTCACAAAGTTTCAAGTCGATCCAATGTTTCTAAGTGGGTGAAAATCGTGTTCAAAGATTCCGTTACATAAATACAAAGACACTCTTTTTTTATTTTCTGTTGATTCTGGCCAGGATTTTAGAAAATGAATATGCAATTATTGTATTGTCACGGGTCCTTTACAAGTATACAAAATTTCAAGTCGATCCAATTATTTTAAGTGGGTGAAAAACTCGTTGAAAGATTCAGTTACATAGATAGATAGATAGATACAGGTCAAGCTAATATAAAGCGTGTAAAATAAATAATAGTTTTAAAAAACTAAAAGAACACACTTTATTAGAAAACTAAAAAATGAAAAATAATTTTAATTTCCAATACGCTTGGGATAAAATAAAGTGGTCAACAAAAAAAAAATCATCTCCAACACATATAGAATAAAATTAGAGTTATCAACATAAAAAAAAATAATTTTGCCATCAAAAGCATGGGGTGCTCTATATCAATTAATATATTTAATATTAAACAGATATTGGTAAAAGTAAGCTCTCTAAGAAGAAAATGTAAAAATCATAAAATGCACCCCACGCTTTTGATGGTAAAATTATTTTCTTTTTGTTGATAACTCTAATTTTATTCTATATATGTTGGAGATGATTTTTTTTGTTGACCAATTTATTTTATCCCAAGCATATTGGAAATTAAAATTATTTTTCATTTTTTAGTTTTCTAATAAAGCGTGTTCTTTTAGTTTTTTAAAACTATTATTTATTTATCTTTCATTGATGACAAGAAGATCGAGACAAGTAAGTAAATTCTCGTACAAGCATAGCAGCACTTGGCGGGATTCTTTTACGGATAACTCACAATAACGAATTTTGTCCTTCCGTTCAGTTATGCCAAGAAGATCGGGATGAGTAGATACCCGAGCAGCGTCGGATAATCAGCACGGGATATCTAAAAAATATAAATGTATAATTATATTTCGTATCACTTATTCAACTAAACAAACAAAGCACATTAAATTTCATTTATTTAGGCGTAGCAGCGCACGCCGTGAATTAGCCAGTAAATAATAAAAAAATACTTGCACCTACTTCTATTATGTCTCGACATACATTGAACATTGACAGATCGGAGTGAGAGATAAACAAATAGCAGGGATGTGTAAGTATATATATATCCATCCATCCATAGTCATTCTGCCCGAAAGCAGGTTCTTCACTACAATCATGGCATTTTCATGCTATGCTTGCAGCTTAACTAGGGAATTGTAGGTGTGGTATTTTACCGTTGCTTTCCACACCGGTGAAGGATGATGATGATCATGATAATGACGGCCATATGATTTTGGGGCCTTAAAGTTTTCCTGACATTTGTCTTACAGGTGAGGAAAAACCCCGATAAAAACCTCACCCAGGAAAACTGCCCCGACCGGGGATCGAACCCGGGCCCGCTTCGTGACAAGGCAGCACGCTACCTCGAGACCACAGCGGTTACGAGAGGGAATATATTTATTTCAATGTTACGTTTCTAATTAAAATAACTTATTCTTATCTAAAAGTATTTAAAACAGTTCATTTCAAATTTTATACCTAAAGTTGTTATAATGTGTAAGCAATTAGCTTTAAATATGAACAGTACAACACGTAATATATTTTGAAACATTTAATCTATGATAAATATGGTATTTATAATTGTTTATAGTATTTACCTGATAAAGGAAGAGTTGCGCATTGTTCATTCCACAAGTTTACGGTTATAAATAGATTAAGTCTGTGAAATACTTATATTTTATTAAATTCGAATTAAAAACTAACTTTTTGAATTTCACATTCAGTGGCGTTCCTTCGTAACGTAATTTAATTATTACGTCAACATTTTTGTTATTGTTTTGTTACGAAATATATATTTTTAGTAAAAACGTTAAATGTTGCGTAGCGGAAAAATATATATATATGTATATATATATATATATATATATATATATATATATATATATATTACGTGTCACGTTGTTTGTCCGCGATGGAATCCTAAACTACTGAACCGATTTTAATAAAATTTTGCACACTGTGCTGTTTGATCCAACTTGAGACCTACGGTTCTTTATAACTAAATTTATAGTCGCATTATTTTTTATTGCAAATTATTTGTTTATTATTTAACAAAGAGTTCCTTACGATTCTAACAGATGACGGTGTAAGGTAATTGGTTTGTTATTTAACCAGGTGGCTGTGCTTTTTGTTGCAACCGCGAATTTCAATTGAATTACAAATATTGATTATTTCATAATTTAAGTGTGTTCAGTGTTTATTTTATTTTCAATATATTGATAATAATATTAATTTCGTGTATATTAGTTTTAAGTAATCTGGCTGAAAGACAGCAACTTAATTTAAATGTAACTGGACCGAGAAGGGAAATTGAACAATATGGCGAATCAATTCTAGAGACCAATTGGTATAAGCCTATGTGACATAAATCTTACATTTAAGAAGAATGCCAATTTAAAAACATATCAAGGTCCTAAGGAACGGAATAACAGAACTGTAAGTAAGTCTGTTAATTATAATAATATGCCTAATATTACAGAAACAATCTCCATGCCTCAATTAAATTAAAAACAAGATGACTATAATGTCCACCGCTGTGGTCTCGAGGTATCGTGCTGCCTTGTCACGCAGCGGGCCCGGGTTCGATCCCCGGTCGGGGCAGTTTTTCTGGGTGAGGTTTTTACCGGGGTTTTTCCTTACCTGTAAGACAAATGTCAGGAAAACTTTAAGGCCCAAACGGTCCCCGAAATCATATGGCCATCATCTTCATCATCATCCTTGTCATTATCATCATCACCATCATCCTTCACCGGTGTGGAAAGCAACAGGAAGCTACCACACCTACACAATTCCCTAGTAAAGCTGCAAGCATAGCATGAAAATGCTATGATTGCAGTGAAAGACCTGCCTTCGGGCAGAATTACTATGGATGGATGGATGACTATAATATATCACAAGATGATATTACAGAGACAGAGACTTCTTGATGATGATGAGAATCCAAACTGCCAACAAGTTCGTAGAAAAAAACGAAAGTATAATGAAATCAGGGGGCACGCCGTAGCGTAGTGGTTATGTCACTGCGCTACAAGCCTGAAGGTCGAGGGTTCGAGTCCCGGTGGGATCAGGATTTTTAAACTGACCCAAACCTTCTGGCGGCACTATGGCCCTGGGGTCGATTCAGCCTCTAACTGAAATGAGTACCAGACGCTTGTTTTGGGGTAAAGGCGGCCGTCACGCAGGGCTGACAACCCGGCTGACATCAAGTGCCGATTGTCAAGAAAAAGTGGGAGCCTTAACCTCCTACTACCCCAAGGGCCTCCTGAGGCCTGTAGTGGGATCAAAAGAGAGAGAGATAATGAAATCAGCAAGCCTCCTCAAAATATTCCATCAATAAATGTATATAATCCTTATGATACACTTATGGATGATACTGAGAATGCAGACAACATAAATTCATCTCAATCAGCAAAACCACTTCCACATAAACCACCACCCATATTTATAGCGGGTGCAGTTAACATACCAGAACTAAAAAATTGTGTAAAACAAAAACTTTCTGATTTAGATTTTTCACTTAGTTTACTACAACATAATTTAACGTATACCTTAGCCACAGCAACGCGTGGCCGGGACTTCTATGTATATATATGTAACAAAGTCAGATTAGTTACACTATTTATAACTCAAGAACGGCTGGACCGATTTTTATGATCTTTGATTTATTGGATTTGTTTCCGCCCCGAATAGCAGATAACTATTAAAACATCGGAAAAATTAACGGAAAAATATTTAAAGGCGATACGACGTTCGTGGGGCCATATATATATATATATATATATATATATATATATATATATATATATGTCATTTATTAAACCAATGCATACACACACACAAGTAAAGTGATCCCACAACAGGCCTCAGGAGGCCCTTGGAGTAGTAGGAGGTTAAGGCTCCCACTTTTTCTAGACAATCGGCACTTTATGTCAGCCGGGTTGTCAGCCCTGCGTGACGGCCGCCTTTACCCCAGAACAAACGTCTGGTACTCATTTCAGTTAGAGGCTGAGTCGACCCCAGGGCCATAGTGCCGCCAGAGGGTTTTGGTCAGTTTAAAAATCCTGACCCCAACGGGACTTGAACCCTCGACCCTCCGGCTTGTAGCTCAGTGCCTTAACCACTACGCTACGGCGTGCCCCATGCATACACACACACAGATATATATATATATATATATATATACACATATATATATATATGTGTGTGTGTGTGTGTGTGTTAAAATACAATTTTTACGTTGGACAATTTAAGTTTAATACGACATGATAAGCAATATGTATTACCTAAAAACTCGGCGTGGGCTGCTACACCTAAATAGATGATTTCTTTCTTTTTGCATTTAGATGAATAAGTAAAGTTAATAATAATTATACTCTTATTCTTAAAAAAATTAGATACCCATGCTGATTACTCGGCGTTGCCCGGAAATCTAGGCATCCCGATTTTCTTGGCATCAATTAAAGACAAAAATGGATAGATAATCTGAATTATTCTTAAATTATAAAAACACATGCTGTCGCAGACATTTCCTTAGAGTTTATTGAGATATTCAATTCTGTGTACAGTGGTATTTTTTTTGTATTTACGATGGTCTAGGCAGCGTAAGCAATTTAACAGTAAAAAAAGGGACTTTTCATGTCTTTCAGTACAAATGGTGTTTTTTAAGGGTGTAGGAGTTGAGTATCTCAACTCCCTTATAGCCCTATAATCATCCGGGAATCTCCTGAAAATTTTGCAAAAAAAAAATGAACCTTCACAATCGGATCATCGGTATCATGTTGAGGCGCCGGTAAGAGGTTCAATAATTTTAGCTGGAATTCTTTTAAAATTAGGAGGGTATGGACTTCTTCGGGTATATAATTTATTGATAAAAATTGGTTGTAAAATAAAGTAAGAACAAACAATCATTCATTTTTATATATTAGATGAAATACTGGTAGTATTAGTTATATACTTTTTCCTATCGTTCGTATTTTTTAAATAATTCGAAAATTAAAGTGCATTAATGACATATTAGTGACTAAACTTAAATAGAAGTGCTACAATTTCGGCCGCTCTGCGACCTCTGGTAAATAATGAATATGAAAAACGTTTCGAATTTGAAATCATTTTGAATATCTGAATATAATTAAAAAAAACAAAATCAAAGATTGTTTGTACTTGCTGAGTAATTTAATTTTTCTTAGATAACGGTTCATTTTTAAAAATTGATTTCATTTAAAGTTTATATACAAATAAAACGTATATATTTATATACTTATATATATATATATATTAAAATGAATATTTGTTTGTTGGTTTGTTTGATTGTTCGTACTTTATGCGCGGACATACCGTTGATCCGATTGCGATGGGGTTTTTTGCAAAATGTTCAGGAGATTCCCAGGATGCACATAGGCTACAAAGGAGTTGCGCTACTGAATTCGTACACCCTTAAAAATCGCCCTTTGTAGTGAAACACGTGAAAAATGTAGCTCATTGGAATATTAAAATGCTTACGGTGCCTAAACCATAACAAATACACAATATTAAGGTATACAGTATTGAATACCTCAAAAAGCTCTACGCGACTGAATACGTTTATCTCTTACGGATATAAGATAATAGTTAACAATTAAAATGTACCTGTTTTAGAATGTGCCGTCGTCCTCAACTTTGTTAATATGGTGAATATAAAATTAATTCTCCTAAACGGAATTTGATATGCATTTTATTAGTATTGACTCCTAGGGATAACTCAGAATGGCCAGTTTTTCTTTCATTGATGCCAAGAAGTTCGAGACAAGTACGTAGATTCTTGTGCAAACATAGCAAAACATTGCGGATATTCTTTTACGGATAACCCACAATAACGAATTTTGTCTTTCAGCTCATTTATGCCAAGAAGATCGGGATGCGTAGTTTCTCGAGCAACGCCGGATAATCAGCACGGGGTATGTAAAAAGTATAAATTTATAATTATTTTTCCTTTTACTTATACAACAAAACATAATAAATAATAGTTTTGAAAAACTAAAACAACACGCTTTATTTGAAAACCGAACTAAAAAAAAAGAAAAATAATTTTGATTTGCAACACGCTTGAGATAAAATTAAAGTGGTAAACAAAAAAAAATCTCCAACACATATAGAATAAAACTAGAGTTATCAACAAAAAGGAAATTATATTACCATCAAAAGCGTGGGATGCTCTATATCAATTAATATATTTGATAATAAACAGATATTAGTAAAAGTAAAGTCTCTAAGAACGAAATGTAAAAATCATAAAAAGCATCCGGCGCTTTTGATGATAAAAACTATTTTCGTTTTGTTGATAACTCTAGTTTTATTCTATATGTGTTGGAGTTTTTTACTTTTTTTTGTTGACCACTTTAATTTTATCTCAAGCATGTTGGAAATCAAAATTATTTTTCATTTTTTAGTTCGGTTTTCTAATAAAGCGTGTTGTTTTAGTTTATTAAAACTATTATTTATTTTTTATTTTTTAGTTTTAATATTTTACAGAATAAGATAAAAATGTAAATACCTTTAAATTCGATACTATAGTAGTATGAGCTAAACAAAAATCCTCCCAGCCGGATTTGAAACAGCGACCTGTGGATTACTGAAGTTATATACGACTAGAGTTCACCGCTCTATTCAATTTAGCTCTTACAACGATTGACTAAAAAGTCGACAAGTCCGTACCATATTATACCAGTTTTCATTTTTTATTTTTATTTTCTGATGACTCTGGCCAGGATTTTAGAAATAAAATATGAAATTGTTGTATTGTCACGGGTTCTTTACAAGTATACAATGTTTCTAGTCGATCCAATGTTTCTAAGTGGGTGAAAATCGTGTGCAAAGATTCCGTTACGTAGATACAAAGGCACTTTTTTATTTTCTGACGATTCTGGACAGGGTTTTAGAAAAAATATGAAAATATTGTATTGTCACGTGTCCTTTACAAGTATACAAAGTTTTAAGTCGATCCAATGTTTCTAAGTGGGTGAAAATCGTGTTCAAAGATTCCGTTACATAGATACAAATACACTGTTCTTGATTTTCTGATGATTCTGGCCAGGATTTTAGAAAATAACATGAATTTGTTGCATTGTCACGGGTCTTTTACTAGTATACAAAGTTTCAAGTCGATCCAATGATTTTACGTAAGTGGGTGAAATTCGCGTTGAAAGATTCCGTTACATAGGTAGATAGATAGATAGATACAGGTCAAGCTAATGTAAAGCGTGTAAAAAGCACATTAATTTTCATTTATTTAGCCGTAGCAGCGCACGCCATGTACTAGCTAGTAAATAATAAAAAATACTCGAACCTACTTCCATTATGCCTCGATATAGATAGAACATTGACAGGTCGGAGTGAGAGAAAGACAAAGAAGAAGGATTTGTATGTATATATATATATATATATACTTATTTACTTACTTACTTATTCACTGGCACTATGGAACCTGTAGGCTCATGGCCGCGCGAACATACGCTCTCCATACATCCCTATCCCGAGCTAATGCTTTCCAATCATTCCCTGTATAATTTACTTCCCTCAAATCATAGTTAATGTTATTCTACCACCTCATTCTTGGTCTACCAACAGGGCGTTTTCGCTCTGGCTTTCCTACAACAAGCTTCCATGCAAGTCTTTTATTCCCCATACATGCAACATGTCCTGCCCATCGCAGTCTACGAGACTTAACTGTTCTTATTATATCAGGCTTCCTATAAAGACCATGTAGTTCATTGTTATGAAGTCTTCCCCATTCACCTGTCTGTTCATCTCTCTTTGGTCCAAAAATTTTCCTAAGTACTTTATTCTCAAATACTTGTTTTGAACCCATATAATATAACTAGTAGAATTATAGTTTTATATATTTTCATTTTAACGTTTTTTGAAAGGAGTGGGATATGAAGAGTCTCTGCAATGCATAATGGCACGCATTTGCAGAATTGAGCCTATGTTTAATTTATTTGTACATCTCAGTCCTATTTGTGATTATTGTTCCTAGGTATTTGAATTCAGCCACTTCCTCAAAATTTCCCTCATTTGTCATTAGCTGACCATTTCCATTATATAATGCATTTCTACGTGTGACCATATATTTAGTTTTATTGATATTTACTTCCAGTCTTAATTTCTTAGTGTTACTCAATAGTGTGTGCGTGTTGTCCTTTAGTATCTCCTCGCTATCGGCCAATAATACTAATTCATCAGCATAAACTAACAGCTTATTAATACCATTCAGTTGTAAGCCTTCCTCATTTTCTAAAGATTTAATGGCATGCTCTAGTACAAAATTAAATAGTAGAGGAGATAGTGCATATCCTTGCTTCAACCCATTCTGGATTTCAAAAGTGTCCGAAAATTGTTTGCCTACACGCACCTTACTCTTTGTGCCATTTAGACACATTCGTATAAGTCTAACTAACTTTTTAGGAATTCCGAACTCCAGCAGAATACTATATAACTTCTCCCCCTTAATTGAATCATATGCTTTTTTGAAGTCAACATATAGTTGATGTACAGTACCATTATATTCCCATTTCTTTTCTAAAATCTGTCTGATACTAAAAATATCAACTGTTGTAGACCTGTTTCTTCTAAATGCACATTGATGATCTCCTATAATGTCATCAATATAGGGAGTAAATCTGCTTACTAATATATTTGGATTTGTGTATATATATATATATATATATATATATATATAATTACGAACAGAAATATATCCATTTGAATGTTACGTTTGTAATTAGAATAACATATTCGTATCTAAAAATCTATAAAACAGAATATTTCAAATTTTAGATTTAAATTTGTTATAATGTTTAAGCAGCTTCGCTTTAAATGTGAAAATTACAATACGTAATCTGTAATCTGTAAAATATTATAATATTATAATATTTATATATATTTAATCTGTAAATTATTTATATATAATTAAATTCGAAATAATAACTTACCTTTCAATTTCATATTCAGTGGAGTTGCTCCGCAACGTAAATTATTATTTCGTCAACACTTTTGTTATTGCTTTGTTATGAAATTAATATTTTTAATAAAAACGTTAAATGTTCAGTAGCGGAAATATATATGTTATTCATTAAATCAATGTGTGTGTGTGTGTGTGTGTGTGTGTTAAAATTAAGTTTTTAACGTTGGCAATGTAAGCTTAATATTACATGATAAGAAATATATATTAGCTAAAACAAGGCGTGTGCTGCTGCACCTAAATAGATGATGTGTTGTTTTTTTTTTGCATTTAGCTGAATAAGTGAAGGGAAAAAATGAATATAAATGTATATTCTCATTATATTCTGATATCGCTGCGTTACCCAAAAATCTACGCATCCCGATTTTCTTGGCATCAATTAAACACAAAAATGAATAGATATTGTGTGTTATCCTCAAACGATAGAAATATATGCTGTCGCGGACATTTCCGTAGAGGTTTTGAGATATTCAATTCTGGTTACAGTAGTATTTTTGTCTGGTTTAGGCAGCGTTAGACATTTAAGGGTAGGAAAAGGAACTTTTCACGTTTTTCACCACAAAAGGTGTTTTTTAAGGGTGTAGGAGTTGAGTATCTTAACTCTCTTATAGTCCTATTTTCATCACGTGAATCTCCTGAACATTTAGCAAAAAAAAATCACAATTTGATCAACGTTATGGCCGCGCTTAAAATACGAACAAACAAACATTTATCTTTATCTACTAGATGAAGTTGTAGTAGTAGTAGTAGTAGTAGTATACATTTGCCCATCGTACGTATTCTTGAAATAAATCGAAAATTAGTGTGCATAAATTTCGTATTTGTTACAAAATTAAAAAAAAAAAAAGTGCTAGAATTTGGGCTGCTGTGCGACCTCTAGTAAATAACAAATATGAAAAAAATTGTGTTTAAAAAAAAAATATATATATATGATTATTTGTTTGTTGGGGTTGTTTGTTTGTTCTTCCTTTATGCGCTGCCGTATCGTTTATCAGATTGTGATGGGGTTTTTATGCAAAATATTCAGGAGAATCCCGGGATAAACATAGGCTATAAAAGAGTTGTGATACTCAAATCCTACACCCTTAGAAATTGCCCTTTGTAGTGAAAAACGTGAAAATGTAGCTCTTTGGACACTTAAATGGCTAACGCTGCCTAAACCATAACAAATACAGAAACTTAACGTATACAGAATTTAATATCACAAAAGGCTCTAAAAAACTTCCTCGAGAGCATATGTTTATCTCTTACAGATATAAGATAATTCTTAAAAATTAAAATGTACCTGTTGTGGGAGGTGCCGTCGTCCTCAACTTTGTTAAAATGGTGTAAATAAAATTAATTCTCCTCAACGGATTTTGGTATGGATTTTATTAGTATTGACTTTTGCGGATAACTCACAGTTGCCATTTTTATCGTTCATTGATGACAAGAATATGGAGACAAGTACGTAGATTCTCATGCAAGCATAGCAGCACATGGCGGACATTCTTTTACGGATAACTCACAATAACGAATTGTGTCCTTCAGCTCATTTATGTCAAGAAGATCGGGATGAGTAGATTTCCGGGTTATCTAAAAATATAAATTTATAATTATTTTTCCTTTTACGAATACAACTAAACATAAGAAGCACATTACTTTTCATTTCTTTAGGCGTAGCTGCGCACACCGGGCATTAGCTAGTAAATAATAACAAATAGTCCACCTACTTCCATTATGCCTCGATATAGATTGAACATGAACGGGTCGGAGTGAGAGGCAAACAAAGAAGAAGGGATGTGTGTATATATATACAAATTACAAACGGGAATATATTTGTTTCAATGTTACATTTGTAATTACAATAGCATATTATCTAAAAATATATAAAAGAAAACATTTCAAGTTATGTATTTAAATTTCTTATAATGTGTAAGCAGTTATCTTTCAACCGTGAACAGTGCAACACAACATATATTTTCAAACATTTATTCTATGATAAATATGATATTTTAAAATGTATTTAGTATTTACCTGATAAACGAAGAGTTGCGCATTGTTCATTCCACAAGTTTATCGTTATAAAATATTAAGCCTGAGAAATATTTATATTTTATTAAATTCAAATTAAAAACTAACTTTTTGTATTTCACATTCAGCGGCGTTGCTCCGTAACTAAATTTATTTATCACGTCAACATTTTTTTATTGGTTTGTTACGAAATTTATATTTTAGTAAAAACGTTAAATGTTGCATAGCGGATATATATATCATTTATTAAACCAATATACACACACACATATACATATGTGTGTGTGTGTGTGTGTGTGTGTGTGTGTGTGTGTATGTGCGTGTGTTAAAATTAAATTTTTAACGTTGGACAATTTAAGCTTAATATGACATGATAAGAAATATGTGTTAGTTAAAACTCGGCGTGGGCTCCTACTCCAAAATAATATTTGCATTTAGTTGAATAAGTAAAGTGAAAAATAAATATAAAATTATATTCTTAATATTTTTAGATACCCATGCTGATAACCCGGCGTTGCCCGGAAATCTAGGCATCCTGATTTTCTTGGCATCAATTAAATAGAAAAAATGATTAGACATTGTGAATTATTCTTAAAAGGTAAAAACACATGCTGTCGGAGAGATTTCCTTACGGTTTATTGAGATATTCAATTCCGTGTACAGTAGTATTTTGTTTGTACTTACTATGGTTTGGGCAGCGTAAGCCATTTAACAGTATAAAGAGGGACTTTTAATGTTTTTCATTACAAAGGGTGTTTTAAGGGTGTAGGAGTTGAGTATCTCAACTCTCTTATAGCCCTATAATCATCCCGGGAATCTTCTGAAAATTTTTCAAAAAAAAAACCTTCACAATCGGATCAACGGTATGGCCGCGCATAAAGTACGAACAATCAATCATTCTTTTTTATATGTTAGATGAAGTAGTAGTAGTATTAGTAGTACATTTCCAATCGTTCGTATTTTTTAAATAATCCGTTAATTAAAGTGCATTAATGACATATTTATTACTAAACTGAAAAACAAGTGCTGGAATTTCGGCCGCTCTGCAACTTCTAGTAAATAATAAATATGAAAAACGCTTCTATTTTAAAATCCATTTTAATATTTAAATATAAATAATAAAAAAAACAAAATCAATCTATGTTTGTACTTGCTGAGTAATTTAATTTAACTTAGATAACGGTTCTTTTTTAAGATTTCATTTTATTCAAAATATATATAGAAAGGAAACGTATTTCTATGATATATATAGGGCTAAAGAGAACAATAGGATCACAAAATATCAGGCAGGTTATAGAGAAAGGTACTCCACAGTGGACAACATATTTGTTCTGAGGTAATTAATTGATGATAATCTGAAAATGAAGAGGGATAAATTATTTTGTGCATTCGTTGATTTTGAGATGGCATTTGATACTGTGGACCGAAGCGCACTTTGGGAAAAATTAAATCGGAAAGGATTGTCTCATAAAATTATGCATGCTTTAATTTCAATTTATAAATATGTTAGATTTTGTATAAAAGTAGATCAAGGGCACATCACAGAGAGCAGTGAAGCCAATCGGGGAGTGAGACAATGTTGCATTTTATCACCAATGCTATTTAATCTATTAGTTGATGAAATTGTGTACGTAATGCTAGAAGGAGATATTGAGGCTCCGTAGATAAGAAATGTTAAAGTCCCAGTCCTCTTGTATGCAGATGATTTAATTATTTGCTCCAAGACAATCAAAG